>CAIGQZ010000427.1:31237326-31291180 GCA_903798205.1 Danio tinwini
AGTACATTAATAGGAATTGAGGACGTGCTAAAACATGTTCCTTTTCCTGCAGCTTAGTCTCTATATTCTGCAGGGGTCGCCACAGCGGAATGAACCACCAACTATTCCAGCTATGTTTCACACAGCAGATGCCCTTCCAGCTGCAACCCAGTACTGGGAAACACCCACACACACACACACTACGGCCAGTTTAGCGCATGTGTTTGGACTGTGGGGGAAACTGGAGCACCCGGAGGAAACCCACACCAACACGAGGAGAACATGCAAACTCCACACAGAAATGCCAACTGACCCAGCCGGGACTCGAACCAGTGACCTTCTTGCTGTAAGGCAACAGTGCAAACCACTGAGCCACAGTGTCACCAGAAATGATATAAAATCTCAAAATATGAGTAAATATAGTTCTTTTGTCGTACATTTGTTAACAGCATATTAATTCAAATATATGTGTAAGCTATTAAAGTCATCAACATATTAAGCTTGCTGACAAATGGGTCAAATGTTGTGGTTTGAATGATATGAGAAAAGTATTAGTGAATATTTTGGTGATGCACTGTTATTTTTAATACAGCTTTATTAATCAAATGATTATTGTTCGTAATATTAAATAGCTTTAGGTATATATAAACTAGTGTTACACTGAAAATGATGGTTGTTTTTTATTGCTCAAAATAATAATAATAATAATAATAATAATAATAATAATAATAATAATAATAGGCAATGCAGTGGCGCAGTGGGTAGCACGCTCTCCCCACAGCAAGAAGGTACTGGTTCGAGCCTCAGCTGGGTAAGTTGCCATTTCTGTGTGGAGTTTGCATCTTTTCCCCGAGTGGGTTTCCTCCGGGTGCTCAGGTTACCCCCACAGTCCAAAGACATGCGCTAAAGGTGAATTGGGTATGCTAAAATTGACCATAGTGTATGTGTGTGAGTGAGTGTGTACTCTATGGATGTTCCCAGTGATGGGTTGCAGCTTATAGGGGAAATGCTGCGTAAAACATGTGCTGGATAAGTTGGCGGTTCATTCTGCTGTGGCGACCCCAGATTAATAAAGGCACTAAGCTGAAAAGAAAATGAATGAATAATAATAATATGATAACACATTTTTTGTGTTACTGTAACTTATCCTAATAAGTTAATCAGGTTTTAACTAAATGTTTTAGTTATACAAAGTTTGACATAATATTTTTTGTGATTTATTAAGGTTGAGATGACAAGAAAAGTTTATTTGATTCAACTAAAAAAAATAAGGCAACGATTTTTTAAACAGTGAAGACACATTGTATGTATGAAAAGATATTAATGTTGCATTACCCTTTATGCTATATGCAAATATGTATGCCACAAATATACTATACATTTTTCATTTACATTTTTTGGGGGATTTATTTATGGTTATAAATTGCATCATGGGACCTTTATCTCTTCTTTGTTGACTTTAAATATTGAAAATTCAACTCTGCACTCAACAAAGTAACTTTTATTGAGGTTTTAGTCTTTTTAAATAATATATTTTTAAATAATATATTTTTAAATAATATATTGTATTAGAAATAATATTAAGAAAGAATTTAGTTCTTAAAATAACAGAAAAGTGTCGTCAGTTTATTACCAGGTTACAACACAAACGCAGACTATATATCACCTCAAACTATTAAAAAGGTCAATAAAAAGTCACTTTTTCAAACTTTTTAACACCAAAAATTGTTTGAGGAAAGATTAATGTCAAATAATACAAGTCAAAAGCATAAATACATGAATAAAAAAATACAAAATCACAAAATATGAAGAAAAGGGTTAATTTAAAGACTTTTTTAGAGTGATGCAAGATTACAGTACAAGAACTTGCACAAAGTCCCATCCATCACTGTTCATTAACTAGTGCTGAATAATAAACCGCCACCAACTCAAATATGAATAAACAGCTTCATAACCACATTATTTATCTTTTATTTCGATCATACCTTAATTTGTTGAACTGGTTCTTTGAAGTCTCTAAGTAAAGGCTCATACTCCTTAAGCTCTCCGTTTTCTTTGCCCATTTTTGCAGCTCGTCCTTTAAAAATCTTTAACATTTGACTTAATAATCCAAACGTCTCCTAATCTTGCCTTCAGTCTCTGAAATGTGAACTCATCCTCAGACAGAACTGCTTTTTAGAGCTCCGGAGTCAAGGTGCATAACAGATACATCAGCAGAAACACAATCACGCTGTTGTTCAGAGCATGGACAACGAAAAAAACGGAGTTAATTCAGGGTGAAATTCCCTTCAGAGCATCTCTGGAGGATGCCTTTAGGATATGTTTGTCTTTTAAGTTTCAACACAAGCATGTCAATTGCTTTTCCACGCTCGGTCTTGTGGCTAATACAGAATGACTTGGCTGCAGATTCAAAATAATTAACGGCTACTTACCTTTTTTGCTAATGTTGTGGGCTGTGCTTCCGGGCCACGGATCGTAATTTTATTCATTTTTGACCGAAATGCTAATTTTATTTTGTAGATATAAAGGCTAGCGATTATTCCTTTATGGTTTCTAAGTCTCACTGCAAAGATTAACTTTGCCGGGGCGGTGGGTTTGTGTTCAGTCATCATTAGTGTAATCATAAGCTTCGGTTTCACCATCACAAATACTTGAGGCGCGCCATTTTACAGTTCTGCGTGTGAGATGAAGTGATTATAGTTGATTATAATGGTGCTGGTTTGGCTCTGGAGACATTTATTCGACTATATCAAGCATTTTGTTGGTTGGCCTTTGATCACAAAGAGCACATTGTTTTTGTTTCAGTCAAGTGACCCACAGAGCCCATAAGCCTCTTTTAGTTTCATTCAACACCCATAAGTTTGTAAGTCTCTGGGTAAATTGTGGTGTCATCGTTTTTTACTATTTTATTGGTGATTTATTAAATTCGTGGTCTGTATTTTATGTAAAAGTATGGTGGTGGTGTATATGCTTGTGTTATGAACAGCTAGTTAAAATGATTAGCCTGAGAAAGTGTCTTTTTGTTTAATTTAAAGTGATGTTTACCAAAGAAAGGGAATTTTCATGGTATTTCCTTTAGTATTTTCTTTTTCTTCTGGATTTTTTTTATTTTGGCTGGAACTGAAGCTGTTAAAAAAATAAAACAATAACATCAATGTTATTTGAGATTATTTTTAATTAACTTGCCCCTAACTAGTTAACATAAATAATCTAAGCCTTTAAATTGCACTTTAAGATGAGTACTACTATCTTGCAATACAAAAAAAATGTTATCATAAAAAAACTATTATGTTTAAAACTATATTAAGTTAATATATTAATTGTTTTAAAAGGTTAATCATTTTGACTTCAATGGTAAGTCAATAAATGGTTATCTAAAGAAAGAAATAGCTTATTGTGTTGGTCTCATCAAGCTTTAGTGTTATGATCAAACTTCTAATGCTTAACCACTGGCCTAGTTTTACACTGCAAAGTCATCAGTGAAAGTGATCTTAAGCAGGGCCAGACGGAATCTGCGGACGTTTTTTGCTATTTCTGCTGAGAATTTTGGTAAAAATTTGCGGAATTATTTTAGGAGTATCATAACTAAAACCTTAAAATGTGAAATAAAAAATAATATCTTTTTAACTTTTATTTAATGTTTAAAATGCAAATCCAATTAGATTAACAGTAAATAGTTAACTGTAAGTAAATAAACAGAATTAATAATGGGCTAAAAATCTGCAGAATTCTGCGCGCGCAGATTCCGTGTGGGCCTAATCATAAGTCATTCACCATAAGAGGGCAGATGGAGGAGCAAATATCCTAAAAAAGAGGGAAAAAAAGCTTTAATCAAAATAACAAAAAGGTATTTTCATTATTATTACTATTATTATTATTATAAAATATTAATATCGATAGTTAAATATTTATAATTAAAATGTATTCATTCATTCATTCATTTTCCTTCGGCTTTCCTTCCCTTTATTAATCTGGGGTCGCCACAGTGGAATGAACCGCCAAATTATCCAGCATTTGTTTTACGCAGCGGATGCCCTTCCAGCTGCAACCCACCACTGGGAAACATCCATACACACTTATTTACACACACACTACAGACAATTTAGCCTTCCCTATTCACCTATATACCTCATATGTTTAGACTGGGGGAAACCGGAGCACCCGGAGGAAACCCACGCAAACACGGGGAGAACATGCAAAGTCCACACAGAAATGTCAACTGACCCAGCCGAGATCATTAAGTCATTAAATTTATAATTAATAATATAAATATATGAATATATAATACACTATAGTATATATATTATTTTTAAAAATTTAAGTAAATTACTTAAAGTCTATGAAAATAAAATGTTAGAAAATAGTTTAAATAATCCATCGTTCTGCTTAAGAAATATATTTATGTTAAAATGTAACCAGCACAGTTTGTAAGATGTAGGTATGTTTTCGTTATACATGCATGAATTATTATCTTGAAAATTATTCTCTTTAGATGCATACATAAAAGAAGAAAACAAAAAACTGGTCTCTAAATTACATCCCTGCTAAATAAAATCCAGCTTAAACCAGCCTAGGATGGTTGGCTGGTTTTAGCTGGTCGACCAGCCTGGTTTTAGAGGGGTTTTGGCCATTTCCAGGCTGGTTTCCAGCCATTTCCAGCCTGGTCTTAGCTGGTTAGGCTGGGAGATGACCAGCCAAAATCAGCTATGTCCAGCTTAAACCAGGCTGGTCAAGTTGGTTTTAGCTGGTCATTTTCCAGCCTGACCAGCTAAGGCCAGGCTGGAAATGGCTGGAAACCAGCCTGGAAATGGCCAAAACCCCTCTAAAACCAGGCTGGTCGACCAGCTAAAACCAGCCAACCAGCTTAGGCTGGTTTAAGCTGGATTTTTCAGCAGGAATGAATGCATACAAAACAGTAAGACTCATTCATCAAATTACATAAAACAAAAATGGGAGAAAGAGTCAAACCAACAAATAACTGAGGAAGACTGGACAAATTCGAGAGCTTGAAGAGAGTTTGAATGGAAAAATCTGATGAGGTTTTTCATAACTCCTAAACTGTCTGCATTGCGTACAGGTGTTGAAAGTTTGGGCTCTTGTTGGAGACAATGAAACCTCAATGGCAAACCATTTTCACGTTTTTTTGGGCTTGCCCAAAGTACAGACCTTCTGGTATGAAATAGCGACTGAAATAAAAAGATAACTGAAGAATTGGACTACTAATTTATTACATTATATCTTGGGAAAATACAAGAAATTATTCCAACTATTGACAAATACTTAATTAAAATCCTTTTGGTAAGTAGCAGAAAAGCCATAACTTGAAAGGTTTCAGTCTGATCCTCGAACAAGGGCTCAATGGGTAGGAATTGTAAAGGAAATACACTGTATGGAGAGACTAACTTTTAAGATTTGATTCAAAAAAGTGTAACAAATACTTGCAAAAATGGTCTGAATATGTCATTGTAAACAATTTATGATAATGTATGTCAAATGCATGACTTGATTTTGTAACCCTTAGGACAACCGCTTTGTTTTCCATTTTTTTTCTATTTTTCCCCTCCTTTCTTTTTTTTCTCTCTCTCTCTCTTCTCTAAATAAAACAAAAAAAGAGAGAAAAAAGAAAATTACTCTCATGTCAAATTAGTTTAGTTTCCTCTATTTAATTTTTCGCTCTGTTATACTATTTAAATTAGTAGTTGTATCTATTATATTGAGGATATCCATGTGACTGGTGAAGCCCCGCCCTCCGTATGCTCACGTGACCTTCCTGCGCCTAGTAACAGCGAAAGCGTCGCTCACGCCATGGAGAGAGAAACTGAATGCCAAGATCCGCGGAAGATTTAGATCCGAAACGGATCACTATGTGCCATAAACCCTCCGTTCACCTACTTCCTCGCAGTTTCGACAACACACATTCCCATGCGAGCCGTTCACAATAACGCGGACACACTGTTTATGATACCCGGCTAAGCGTCTTAAGGCTTGGGACGGTGAGTTTTGTTTTGGTGTCGCGAACTTCAGTGCATTTCATTGCGTGTTTCTCATGCAGTTTAATTGGTTAAACGCGATTCTGCATGTGTGTGTCATACAGTGCTTGCTTTTCTGCTTTAAAATAAGATCTCTGCCTTTGCATTTAGTGCACCCAGGTGTGTGTGTGTGTGTGTGTGTGTGTGTGTGTGTGTGTGTGTGTGCTGGTTTTGGTGGCTTACAAGGACCGAAAATTTTATAATGACTTGGATATGACCTAGGATATGACCTAGTACTCTATTACGGTTGTTTGGGAGGACTTGCCTTGTGTCCTCGTATTTAAAAATGCTTAAAAAACATACTTAATGGAGTCTTTTTATATTCAGTACTTGTCACAGTTTTGTGGTTAATTTGGGTTGAGGTTAGGGATAGGGTAAGGCCATATAATAAACGTTTTACTGTATAAAATACATTACACCTATCGTGAGTCCTCGTAAACCACCAATAGCAACAAGTGTGTGTGTGTGTGTGTGTGTGTGTGTGTGTCTGTCTGTCTGTCTTTCTGCGTCTGTCTCTCACTGTGTGTGTGTGTGTGTGTGTGTGTGTGTGTGTGTGTGTGTGTGTGTGCGCGCGCGCGCGCCTACTAAATTTATACGTATATGCATTTCCTCTGAGGGTTCAATGGAGAATATGTATGTTTACTAGCGATATGGGTTTGCTCAAATATTGCCATATTGCATCCTACTTGTTACCTAATGCGATGAGGCACTAATGCACTTAATAGGATTCAGGTCGCCCTCCCTGTCTTCCTCTAGTTCTCAGAAACAAGCTGTGGACATGCATAACTAAACCCAATACATAACTGATTACCAGGTTATGCTACAGACAACATCAGCATCTGTTCTTGGCGGCTAATAGTTCCCTTGTGAGGCTTCCAGACACTTTGGTGATGTCTTCATTATCGGCTTGCGTATTTCTCACAGATAGCGAGAAATGGCTTGCGCTGTGGAGAGATGAGTGAAACCTGCTGATATTTGGGGTGATTGGATGCCCATTTAAGCATGGGGAAGCTACAGAGCAAGTTCCGGCGGCGCTCAGACCTTTATAAGTGAGTAATGATGAGCACTGATGATTTGATGGCACGTTGTGATGAATTTATTTGGTTATGGAGGTTGTGTTGTTGTTATTGGCAGGGCCAAAGAGGGGGCAGAGCCTGCACCTGTGCACCAGGTAGTGCAGTACGAACCTGCTCATACAGATGCCATCAACTGTGTCGTCAGCCTGACCTCTGACCTCTGCGTGTCAGGAGGTCATGACCAGGTGAGCTGGAGGTGCATTGAGGAGGAGAATGGTTTGGAAAATTAGAAATCTGAAAATAATTGACCCTGAAGTACAAATGAAATCAAAACTAACCATATTAATTTCGTTAGCTCACATTGCTAGTTTTGTGGTGAACAATCCATCTGTACATGTCATCAAGAAAAAAAATTGTTTGACCTTGTAATCCTTAATTGAAATCTGAAAATGCACTTCCTGTTTGTTTTCAGTTAAATTGATTACGTCTGTCTGAGGTATTGGGCGTGGCTAACATACTTAACCACGCCCCTCCAACTGTCAGTTTAGACAACTGGCTTAGCATATTTCACCCAATCCGTCAAACTGATGTCATCAATGAAGGACTGCTGTTACAGAGCAGAAATGGTTATTTTTGATTACAGATTACCAAAACATTTTTTTTATTATTTATTTCAGTGGATTAACTTGAACAGATGAATTATTTAGATAAATTGGACTGCCAATGTGCGCTAGCAAAACAAACATTGTACATTTTACATTGTGCATTTTCATGCAGACTTTAATGTCAGTAGCTATGTTTACATTCAAAGATGCAAATTAAATGTATGCGCAAAACTGGATTATCGCATAAAAGATGTGCGAATAAAGCAGTGTTTTCATCCAACGAGAACAAAATCATCACTTCTTAATTAACTGCCGGAAAATATCAAAAGTAAAAACAGAATTTGCTGCTGTAGGAGAAGCTGCGGGAATCTTTTCCTTATTTAATAAATGACTTGCGCCTCAGAGGACAATGTCGACATGCAATGAACGCGTGGTGGCGTTTGAAGGTGTAAGACGCGGAGAACAGACGCTCTTGTCTATTCTGGAGGTCATTAATAATATAACACTAATACTGAAATAGTTACGGCGTTTTAGAATGACCAAAACAACAGTTCAGATGTTTTACAATGTGCTCAGCCTGCTGGTTTGTCTATTCACACATTATTATTATAACATGATCCAGTGTTTCCTCTAGGATTTTTTCCAGTTGTGGCGGCAGACTCTGTTGGGCCTTTTACACAGACCTACCAACAACCTGTGGCGTTATTTCAATGACAAATGTTGTGAGCTCAGTATTATGAGCCGAGATTGCATTTATGTAATACCAACATGCGAATCTGTTTGCTTGTGCGACGATTTCCTCTGTTTGTGCACAAAACTTTTTGCACACCCTCAAATATACGCTGCTTAAGAGCAGATTTTCTTGTGTGCTCTCAAATAAACACTGCTGAAGTACGATTTAGTGCATTTATGTAACAAGTATGTCTCCAACATTTATTAGATTTGCTCGGAATATTTATGAATGTCTCCAAAAAACCTACTGAACGGCATTTATGCATCCTGAAGTAAAGTGAAACGGCCATAAATTCCATCATCTATCAATTTTAAAGTATTATCTAATTATGGAAACTGTGTTCATCTTAACTGAAAGCTGCGCCGTGTTTGCTAGCCTCACGCATAACGCACCTGTCAGTCAGTCAGTCAGCATGTCACCTTATGGCTCGTTTCCACTGAGTGGTACAGTACGGTACGGTTCGGGTCGGTACGGGTCACCTTTATCAAGCTTGCGTTTCCATTACAAAGGGTACCCTTTTGGTTGGCGTGGTGTACTACAGAGAGTTTCAGTCGACGTCATTCTCGCTCGAATAAATGTCTACAGTAAAGCTGTACAGTTCGTTCACATTATATGAGAAGCTCTTCTAACAAAACAGATGTTTTAAACATATTAATACTTGTTTATAAATGTTTATTACTAACATTTCTATGAACATGATTTGATTATAACTGCAGATCAATGACAGTGTGACAGCCTACTGTAACGTCTGCAATTATATAAAATAAATAAATAAATGCAACATATATGAACACATACAGACCCTTACAGTCTCCGATATGTTACCACATACAGATAAACGACACACAGCATACATTAAGTCCTTATTTGAGTTCGGGAATCCTTGTAATCCTGTCGGGCTTCTCCTTTTTTTCCGCGCTTCACTCTCGCGTTTGTCCTTTTCTTTCTGAATGGATCAGATGTCGAAGACGCTTCATTAATCACACACGCACGTTATTATTATCAGCTCAAGAAGTTTGTTATATCGAATCTAGACGCGAACGCGGGCTCCCTGGAGAAAGCGAAAAACCGCTCGCACTTTTAGACGGCCTCATAAAACAACAACAGGACACGGCAGATTCTTGGCTTTGTGGCTATTCATCAAGACAACGACAAGGTTTGTTTTGAGCCTGGGTCATCCATGTATTGTTATTATATGCATATAGTTGTCTCGGCTGTGCATTTAAAAACATGGCGGCTCCATTGTTTTGATTCTGGCTAGCTCCGCGAGATCGTGACGTATCTCTGTAAACCAATCAGTGTTCAGCTGCGCGTGTAGCTCCACCTTTGGGTACCCTTTCTCGTCTTTGGTACCCTTTCGAAAGGGTGCCGAAAAAGTGGTACGGTACGGATCGGTTCGGTACGCTTTTGACAGTGGAAACGGCCATAAAAGCGTACCGACCCATACCGTACCACTCAGTGGAAACGCCTTTAAAGGGTTAAAATGACGCACTGCACTACTAAGATTACAGAAAAGTTTGCGCTGTTATAATTCACTTACCTTTTAACACATTTTGGTTCTATTAAAAAAACAACAACGACTGAATGTTTTGAATGAGTAAGTTAGTAATGTAGCAGTGGCGGGGTGAATTTTGTTGTGGCGCCCCGCCATGGAAGAATGAATGTAGCGGAAACCATGCATGATCTTTTCTAACAAAATCACATGACCTTTTTTAATGCGCATACTGGAATTTGTTCGGTAAAAGTGTTTCCATCGTTGTTTGTGCGCGTCTTTTCTTATTAGATGAAAAGTTTATCCTACTCAGTTATTGTCATACATTTTTTTATGCACATTTTTAAAATTGAAGCACATCTTAGCGTTTCCATTAACTGTTTTTTTATGCGCATATCCAAAATGCGCATAAATACTGTAAAGGTGGATGGAAACAGCTAGGGTTATTATTGTTGATTAAAACTTGTTTTCATCAACTGAAATTAAGCTATTTTTTTTTTTCAATGCTTAAACTTAAACAGTTGCCTTATCAACTAACTGAAGTAAGTAAAGCAAAACTAAAATAAAACCAAACAACAGAACAGAATGTAGAATTTCAAAAGTAATAAAACACATAAACATAAAATACATTACTCCACAATCAGTATTATATATTGTTTACATTCATAGATATTTATATATCTACATTTCATAGTTATACTTCTGTCACTTTTGTGTATATATGTATATATGTGTATGACTTCACTGTGGACGGCAAAGTAAGAATTTCATTGTACAGGGAAACTTGTTTCTTTACTGTGCACATGACAATAAACTAAATGAATTGAAATGAATTCAATTAAAAATAACTAATACCAATTGAATTGAATTTTATGATGTAAATAAACTAAGTCAATGTAAACTATATATATATATATATCAATATGTCAATAAATACTTTTACTCAGCAGGAGCTCATTAAATTGTTCAAAAATAATCATTAAGACAACAGATTCCCGTTTCAAATAAATACTTTTTCTATATATCAAATAAAGAATATCTGAAATAATTCTATGAAGAAAAAATTAGTGTTTTTTTTACCAGTTCCTAAGCTGAACGTTTATGTATGAATATATTTATATTTTCAGAAAAAAAAACCTGTTGGCATCAAGTAAGACTTGTATTTGATTTGTGACGTTGTTGTTGTTTCTTTTGATCAGGCTGTTGTCGTCTATGACTGGAGAGCTGGGAAACTTTGTAAATCATTCCAAGGCCACAACAGAGAGATTACAAAGGTACTAAAACAACAGTTAATTCCTCTAATTTGATTTAACAAGCAAACTGCTTTGGCTTGTTTTGTTTACAAAAACCAACAATAAAGATACACAGAATAATCATTCCATACACATAGAGATGAAGCAATTAATAAGCATGTTGTGTGTACAGTTGCAGTGAAAATCATAATCCCTCCTTTGATTTTTTTTTTTCCCCAAACATGTTAAATATTTTCCAAATGATGTTTAACAGAGCAAGGAGTTTTTCACAGTACTTCCTACAATATTTTTTTCTTCTGGAGAAAGTCTTGTTTGTTTTATTTAAAAGCAGTTTTTAATTTTGTATTTTTATTTTAAGGTCAATATTATTAGCCCCCTTAAGCAATATTCATTTTCGACTGTCGATAGGATAGGATAGGATAGGATAGGATAGGATAGGATAGCATAGGATAGGATAGGATAGGATAGGGTAGGATAAACTTTATTTGTCCCCGAGAGGAAATTTGTCTTAGGCAAAAAAGTGCTACAACAATGCTCTAAGCAGACAATAAAATAAATAAAACAAACAAAACAATTAAGAACATACATTGTTTACAAAATAAGACCATATATAAAAATTTAAATATGAAATATATAAAGCACAGAACACAGTCAGGTGCTAATATACTACAGGTGCATTGTTCTTGGTAGAGTTCAACAGTTTTATCGAGGTAGGAACAAACGAAAGCTTCAGTCTATTGGTTTTACACATTAGTCTTTTTCCTGTTAATAACAGCTGATATTCACTGAAAAGAGGATGTTTTAAATCAGCACTAATATTTATTGCTCTTCTCATGACCGCCTGTTCATATAGTGTCTGTATGGGCTCATATTGTTTTATTCCTATGATTTTCATGGCTGTTTTTTGAATATGAACCAATTTATTTTTTAATTGAACAGACAGATTTCCAAACCAGACTGTGATTCCGTAGCGAATAAGACTTTCAAACATTGCTCAGTAAAACAAGCAAGAAATTGCTACCAACCCCATACAATCTCAGCCTCCTTAAAGGTAGAGCCTCTGTTGTAGTTGTGTGCACAAGCTGTCAATGTGTGTTCTCCGACAACTGAAACACTGTCCATATAGAACCCCTACAGGACAAACTATTGTCATACAATGATTTGCCTAATTACTCTAACTTTCCTAATTAACCAAATTAAATGTCACTTTAAGCTGAATACTAGTATCTTGAAACATATCTAGTAAAATGTTATATACTGTCATCATGGCAGAGATAAAAGATATCAGTTTTTAGAAAAGAGCTATTAAAACTATTATGTTTAGAAATGTTGAAAAAAATCTTCTTTTCGTTAAACAGAAATTGGGGAAAGAAATATACACGGGGGCTAATAATTTAGGAGGGCTAATAAATCTGACTCCATCTGTATGTCAAGAATAAATGTCTTTGTTTTCTTCCAGTTGTGTTGTTTTAAAGGCAGTTCCCTGATCTTCAGTGCGTCCCGGGATAAGACGGTGCTGATGTGGGATTTGGGACGAGATACAGAAGCCATCCAGGAGTTTAGTGGCCACGAGCTTGTCGTTAATGGAGTAGCTGTTAGTCCAGGTGAACAAACTCTCAAGCTATAACATGCGTTGGGCTAGGGCTGGACGAATAATCGAAAATAAACTGATTTCGTAACCTATAACCAACATAATTTCCCCATTCCGGTCATTTAGTTTTTTTTAATCCTGTTTATATTTTTCTTTTAAAAATGTATTACCGAATGTGGGCAATTTGAGCGCATTGAGTTTTCCTGACATAGCGATGAGTGTATTGTTCGTATATACCTGACAAAAATCGCAGCGCAGGTCTCTTATACAGTATTTCATACATGCATACATCCGGTAAATCATATTCTTTGTTGCTGGTTTATTTAATATATTATATTCATTCATTCAATCATTTTCTTTTTGGCTTAGTCCCTTTATAAATCCAGGGTCGCCACAGCGGAATGAACCGCCAACTTATTGTAGCATCTGTTTTACGCAGCGGATGCCCTTCCAGCCGCAATCCATCTCAGGGAACATCCATACACTCTCATTCACACTCATACACTACGGACAATTTAGCCTACTCAATTCACCTGTACTGCATGTCTTTGGACTGTGGGGGAAACCGGAGCACCCGGAGGAAACCCAAGCAAACGCAGGGAGAACATGCAAACTCCACACAGAAACGCCAGCTGACCTAGCCAAGGCTCGAACCAGTGACCTTCTTGCTGTGAGGCGACAGCACTACCTACTGCGCCACTGCGTTGCCCTTAGTATATTATATTATAACAATATTTATTCATTCATTTTCCTTCAGCTTAGCCCCTTATTTATCAGGGGTCAACACAGCGGAATGAACCGCCAACTATTCCAACATATGTTTTACGCAGCGGATGCCTTTTCAGCCGCAACCCAGTACTGCAAAACACCAACACACTCACACACACACACTCATACACCACGACCAAATTAGTTAATTCAATTCACTTCTAGAGCATGTCTTTGGACTGTGAGGGAAACCGGAGCACCTGGAGGAAACTCACTGAACATGGGGAGAACATGCAAACTAGAAATGCCAACTGGTCTAACCACTGAGCCATCGCGACGCTTATTATAACAATATATTGTAATATACTGGTATGTCATAACATTGGAATTAAAGGCTCATGTATCATCTGCATTTTCACTTCGGCAAATCAGTTAGAGCGAACGCAGATGTAATTAATATTCAGAAACCTGACAGATTATTAGTAACAAAGGTTCTTTGTCTTTTTTTCTGAGCTACAGTATAACATATCAAGGTATCACTTATCTTCAGCTTATTCCCTATAATAAATTATAAGGGGTCGCATTATAACTGCCAGCATAACTTATTTCTATCATTAAAGAATAAGAAAATATTTAGTAAACTAATGTTTTGTTAAAACTTTAGTTTAGCTTGCAATAGATGCTGGTTATTTCCCACTTTTGACAATGAAATGTTCGATTATTTTGATTGGGGAAAAAAAGTTCTTCTTTTTTTTTATTTTTATGAAACTTTAAAAAATGAAATGATTTTTCACAAGAAGCAATTTGGGCTTTGATTTCAGTTTAAATTATTCATCAATTAAATAGTTTAATTGCCATAAATATTTTGTTTGCTTCAATTATTTTAATTATTTCATAAAAAAAACAGAACCCCAAAATCTCAAATGTGATCCTGTAATGTGGTTTTATTTGTCTTGTAGATGGATCAAAGCTGTGCACGGGCTCTCGAGATAACTCCATGTGTCTCTGGGACATTGAGTCTGGAGAATGTCTGCAGAGAAACACCATCTCACGTAACCTGGTTAGAAAATATATAACTTCTATAATCTTCAAATATTTGTACGTACTGCATTTTCTAGAAAAAAAGGTCTTACAGGGTCAAAATTGCATTGCTGAGGGCAAAAACAAAAAAACAAAAAAAAAACAAATGTTGCGTTGGTCACATTCTATTATTTCGTTGAACAATATACAGTACGTCAGTGGTTCCCAACCTTTTTTGCCTGAGACCCCCTTTTCCCCCGGAAAATATTGTAAGGCCACCCCTCCACATTTAATGGTATTTTCGCTCATATAAGTTTGCAGTAGGTATGACAAAAAAATGTTTTTTTCAAACAAACAGTATGTTTATTACTATATCTAGATAGGATTATGCACAAATAATAGCCCAATGTAAAATATAAAAGCAAAACATCAGTAGGCCATTTGTATAGGGTACACCTTGTGGTATTGGGGAGTCATCTGCAAATATCTTATTAATTTAGACGGCCTCATGCATTCGTGAACAAGAACTTTGTCGTAGAAAATGCACTGTGGCTGGGTCAAGGACTTTTTGCTAAGTAAAAGGAATAAAACCACATTTCGGGTAACTGTCTTATGCATTTAGTGTTTCCAGGATTGCTAGTGCTCTGACACGAAATGTTTGGAGCTTCCTCACCTGGGTCCAGTATTCTTGGGTCATTACTATTAGCTGCTAAATTTGACTTTTTTTTTAGTGAAGGACGAATTACAAATTTGTCAATTTTTTGGTCAGCCAGGGGGTAAAATGAACTAAGGCAATATGATTGTTCTCTTAATTGTCCAATGCTAAATTTTTTTTTTTATATGACGCGACCCCGAGCTCGCTAAGGCCCTCGAGCTTGGAACCCCCCTGTTGGGAGCCGCTGCAGTAGGTGACTATATCCAAAGCACTAAATTGAATCAATTTCAGACATTATTAAAATGTAATGAAGTTTCAAAGGAAGCATAAAACATCAGAATTTGTAGTTCAATATAAGCACGATTTATTATCGTAAACTTAATTTTCAATCTTATTTTGTGGGAAGAAACAAGTTTGAAAAGGCAGAGCAACGCTTTACTTTATGAACATTCCAACACTCCTGCGGTGCAGTAGGCTGGGTGTTCAATGTGTACCCACTAAACACCACAAATATGGCAGCTGTAAGAGGAAGTTTCATACACATCTTTCAGTAGGGTTGATCTATTCAATGATACATTCAAAGAACAAGTATGGTGATATGTGCATCCATTTAATGAAAGCAGAAAGAATGATAACGAGTTTATGCTTTTTATACAGCAAATGCAGAGCACAGAGAAGGAAGTGCATTTTGCCATACTTTCAAATATGCGCCTTATGGTTTGACAATCTCCTGAAATGGGTATTACCATGTATGAAACATGCAAAAATGCTGTCTCTTGTCTAAACTCTGTGGAAGGAGAAATGTACAGTGGTCGAGAAAGCTTAACGTGCTGTAATTAAAGAACACATGCAAGGCAAGTTTATCCATATAGCATATTTAATACACAATGGTAATTCAAAGTGCTTTACATAAACAGGAACAAAAGAAACAAGTATCAGAAAATAAAAACAAAGAATGAAAATGATAAAAAAAAACACAAAAACAGATATAATGTGTTAAACGGGTTATAAAAGAATGAAAACGAAAAGAAGGGCATAATAGTGCAAGCTGTCTGACGTAGCACAGTGCTCATTCAGTAAAGGCACAGCTAAACAGATGTGTTTTCAGTCTTGATTTGAACGTGCCTAATGTTGGAGCACATCTGATCATTTCTGAAAGCTGATTCCAGCAGCGGGGAGCGTATTAGTTGAAAGCAGATTCACCCTGCTTTGACTGAACGCTTGGGATTTCTAATTTACTTGATCCTAATGATCTGAGTGATCTGTTAAGTTTGTATTCAGTGAGCATATCTGTAATGTATTGAGGTCCTAGACCATTTAGTGATCTATAGACAAGTAATAATACCTTGAAATCTATTCTGGGAGCCAGTGTAAAGACCTGAGGACATGTGTGATGTGCTCGGATTTTCTGGTTCTGGTCAGAATCCTGGCAGCAGTGTCCTGAATGACCTGCAACTGTCTGACTGTTTTTTTGAGAAGACAACTAAGGAGGAGTCCATTACAGTAATCCACCCTGCTGGTGATAAAAGCAAGTTTAGTATGCTAGTATGCTGATTCACTTACTGCTTTGAACATGCAATTACAAAAAACGGCAACAAACTCTAACAATGCAAACAATTTAAGAAAACGCCTGCATTTTCTCACAACACATGCAAACAGCACAAAAACATAATGGAAACATTAAACGGATCTGACAGACCCGGCTGGGATATGTACATGTGATTTTTCAGGTTTTTTATCTTTAATAAATTTGCAACAATTTCAAAAGATCGTTTTTCACATTGTCATTATGGGGTATTGTGTGTAGAATGTTGAGGAAATAAATGAATTTAATTTATTTTGGAATAAGGCTGTAACAAAAAAATGTGGGAAAAGTGAAGCGCTATGAATACTTTCCAGATGCACTGTATTTTGCTTGCTTGGTGTTAAAGGTCAGCAAGGGCAAAATTATAAACAAAACACACCTTATAATAATAAATATAACTAAATAGGCTCATGAAAATTGTTTTAATACAATTTACTTACCTGAGTCCTTAACAAAAACAATACAAACGGATATGAAATTAAATGGCATCAAGTTTCCTACTTCCTATTAAATTGACAGATTCAAGCAGATGTAACGGTAAATAGGCAGGTAAATAACAGGGAGTCTCAAAACAGAAAAATAAGGCCTGCACGATATTGCAAAAATATTTTTTTATTAAATTGTATTTATTTTTTATAAAATTTTATTTTAGTAACAAAATACCACAGAAATCATAATAATCTAAAAACTACAGGTCATTTAATCTCTTACTTGGATATTAATGATCTTTTTAGTCACTAAATTTGACCTTTTTTTGTTCCTCCTGTGTTTCAGGTGACCCATGTGTGTTGGGTACCAGGAAGCACGTCTATTGTCCAAACCTCAGAAGACAAAACTATCAGGTCAGATGATCGCTGAAATGCCATGATGTGTGTGTTGGTGTGTGGTGATTGTTTGTAGAGATACATTTCTCTGAAAGTTATTGACTAGACAAATAAGCCTGTGTTATTGTTACATCATCACAAAATGTCAAATAAATCATCACGAGGCTGTGAACATGAAACTAGATAGGATACACTGCACAATAAGGTTCCATTTGTTAACATTAGTTACATTTACATTTTACATTTACATTTGTTTATTTAGTTGATGCTTTTATTCAAAGTGGCTTACAAATAGGAAGAAAAAATTGTGGCAATCAGACCAACAAAAGGGCAACAAGTCCCAGTTTATCGAACATGGGAATATGTGGCAAAACAAATCAGTAAACTGACAGATAGACTGAACAGAACGTGCTAGTAGTGACAGGTCAAGTGCATACTTGAAAATGGCAAAAAAAAAATCATCTAAATTAGGACTGCAACTAACGATTATTGTAATAATCAATTAATCTGTCGATAATTTTTTTGATGAATTGATGAATTGGATAAAAAAAACAAAAACAAACATTCATTTCCAACCCTTTATTCAAAAACAGAACTAAAATCTTTAGAAAGTGCACAAACATGTTGTCCTTGAACACGCCTGAACTGTTATTATAATAATAATAATAATAATAATAATAATAATAATAATAAAATTAAATAGAAAAAACTAACTTAGTAGTTTTGTCCTGTTTTCAATCCAAATATCTTAAAAAAAATCTTAAATCAAGATACATACTAGACACATGAAATAGCATTGGAAATGATGTCTTGTTTTCTGAAAAAACATCTAAAAATTAAGTGACTGTTTTCTTAAAACAAGCTAAATTATTTGCCAATGGGGTAAGAAATATAATCCTTATGATATATAATCTCAAACAAGTTTTAAGCATCACTTAATTTTCTCGTGCCATTTTTCTTGTCTAGTATTCTTGATTTAAGATTATCTTAGATATTTTGACTGGAAATGAGATAAAATTACTAAATAAGAAAAGCTTTTTTGCAGTTGCAATGAATGATCCAAAAAAATTGAGTGAATAAAAACGTGTCATTAGTCTTGCAATCAGGGCAAAAGTTTACTGTGGTACCCTCACAGAGGAACAAAAACATACAAACACGTGCATTTAAAAATGTATTTGTGTACTTTTAAACAAAAACTTTTTGTTAACATTCAGAAAAAATAAATATTAAAGAATCCATGCAATAAAATGGTTTATGGCCTGAGGCTTTATATTTTATATTATTGATCTTTAAGAAATCACAGAATATTAGTCAGTTTTGTTATTTCATATTGTAAAGTACAAAAATAAAAACAACTGGCCTATTAAAAACACACCAATCCACCGATGTAAAGATTAAAGAGATTTTATAGTCATTGCAGCGATACAACACAATGAACTTGGCAGCTCTCAGACAGAACAGCAGCAATAAGACATGTAGAAATAGACAAAACATTAAACAAAGATAACTGCACTGCATTAAAATAAATAATAGATACAGTGAAATATTTTTGCAGTGCATGTGTATGTAGCCGGTGTGCAAACAGAATTGTAAAGTATTGAACAAGTTAATAATAATAATAATAATAATAACTGAGTGTAATTAGCATTAACATGGAGAAGAGGGGCAAACAAATTTGTTTATTAAGAAATGTCATAAAACATAGTTTAAAGCACAATGCTTAGCAGCAATGCAAGAAACTAAATGTAAACAACAACAAATCAGGCAGAAGTTAAACGTTAGCCTCACTAATTTACTTAAACAACCAAAAATATAATGTTTTCCAGATTCATCTTGTACTTTTTACCGCTTCTCGGCTCCAGACTGCTGTTCCCTTTTCCCCGGCATAGAGTTGCAACTTGCATCAATTATAATTGTATGCTGCTAGTAGCCGCAAAGATAAGTGGGATGGGGCACGAAAAAAAAAGTTTACGCATGTTTTTTTGCATCCGTCATAAAAGGCATTTTTAAAATTTATTTATCAACACATTATCAATATTTTTAAATCTAAAATCAGTTTATGTTAATATTACTAAATAAATATTAATAATTTATTTTTGAGCAACCAAGATAGTGCCCCCCTCCGGAGTTGGTGCCCTACGCAACCTGCGTACTCTGCGTATAGGCGCTGCTTTACTGCTATTGTTAACCCTATCACTGGTGAGTTTAAATGATTCTGTCTGACCCCGGGAGTGAGTTTTGTAGACGATCATTATTTTAGAACGTTCACCCTTAATGTTTCCGTTGCCACACGTCATGTTTTTCACTTGACACACCGCAGCCACAATATCGCTGTATGACAGATGTATCCCTTTTATTATGCTTTTCCATTTTAATACAAAATATTCACACGCTTGCTCATCATGTCATCAACTACCTAATATTCCAATTCACAAAAATGTGTGTTTTTTATTGTTTAAAAAGCGTATAAATGATCTTGATCGTGATCTATCATAGATATATACACTAGATGTCCCAAACTGACCCTGAACATGCGTCAATGGCGCCGCCACATTTGTACAGTGCTCTCAGGACAAATGTTATTCAACCGCACTAGTCAAGACCGTGTGCCAATCTGAAGATGCTGGACTATAGCGTTGTGTGCGGGTGTAGTAACAAGCAAACAAAGAAAACAAAGCACAAAGACAGAACATTTGATAAGTAAGATTTCGTTTTACATTTTTGTATGTTATGAACTTTTGTGCTCAACAAGTAACGTTTTTTATGATAATACTGTCAAAAGCATGATTCTGGAGTGATTTACCCTGCCGTTGCTCCCTTCCTCGCATTGCGTCTTTCCTCTAACGTTACCTCCGCTTGTTTTTTTTGTTTTTTTTTGCTCTGTCTTGTATATGAGGAGCTGAATTCTGCTGGCGTCAGTGCGCGAGAGAGGCAGAGTGCGTTCACTTCGCTTCGCGGTCAGCTAAAGTTTTTTTTAATAAACGAACATCTCTGCGTTGCGTGACATGATGAATTGTTTATGACATGATATTTTAATAGATACGTTGTTGCAGCCCTAATCTAAATCATTCCACCAGCAGCAAACACATTAGGCAACATGAACTAACAATAAACAATAAATTTCAGCATTTATTATTACATTAAAATAGAAAACCTATTTAATGGACCTGTACTAAAAATGTACGGTTGATGTTTTTTATTAACTATTGTTTACCAAGTTTGATATGTTCTGAAATCTTCATTTTAAGTAAATGTTTACATTTAATTATTTAGCAGATGATTTTATCTAAAGGGGATTCACAAATGATGACAATATATTATTCTTTATTTAACCAATTAAAAAACCTAATGAGATCAAGATCTCATTTTCAAGAGTGACCTGACCAAGAGGTCCACAACACAACTTATGAAAAAATAAAAACAAATAAATAAATAAATAATAATAATAATAATAAAAAATAAAAGTAAATATAATGTAATAATACAGTTAAGTTAATCAGCTATACCACATTATAACATGTTTACAAACACATACATTGAGAAATGGACTGTTGTTGTTTGTTATAACGTATAGAGCAAAATTATTTAATTGGGATGAGCTCAGACATTTTAGTTCAGCCTGAAGAGTATTCCAGGACAATAAAAACAATAGAAATAATCACACCAACCATATGTTAATAATATGACAAGTCCTTGTTAGTCTTAATAGTTTTGAATAAAACCGTCTTCAAAATGATGTCAGAATTATTAGCCTACTGAGTTATTAGCCCCCTGTATATTTTTCTCAAAGTTTAAAGGGGCATTTAAAGACTTAACTAGGTTAATTAGATAGGTTAGGGTAATTAGGCATTAGGCATTGTATTGCCTTTAAAATGGTTAAAAAAAAAACTGCTTTTATTCTAGCCGAAATAAAACAAATAAGACTTTCTCAAGAAGAAAAAATATTATAGGAAATACTGTGAAAAAATTCTTACTCTGTTAAACATCATTTGGGTAGTAATTGAACAGAAAAAAAACACCGGAGGGCTAATAACTTTATCTTCGGTATACTCACATTAAGATATATAATATATAGCAAATCACAAAAAGCAAAGAATATTATCGGCCAGCTCTAATTAGTTAAATGCAACTCTAAGGCATCGAGATATAATTAATCTTGATTTTCATTTAGGCTATTTTGAAACCATGCATTTTGTCAAAATACACATTTTGATTTGACAGTGTGTGTGTGTTTTGATGTGTTTTGTCGGCCTCAGGGTGTGGGACAGCCGCACATGGCAGGTCACAAACACTTTTCCAGCGAAGCAGTACATTCAGACCCACTGTGACGTCAGCGCTAACTGTTACCACCTGCTGTCCTCCAGCAACGGTTTTGGTGGACAGGGCTGTGAGGCCACGGTGAGTGTGTGCATATGTGTGTGTACTTTGTATTCCTTACGCTTTGGGTTAAATTTAGAATCCATGTGGAAAATCGCTCAGAAATTCCACAGAATGAAGGATTTTGAAAATTTAAAAATGCAGACTGTTTCCTGTGAGGGTTGGGTTTAGGGGTAGGGGTATAAAATATACAGTCTGTACAGTATAAAAATTAGTACATCTATTTACATTGGTTCAATGAAAATAAGGATTTAGTACAAATGCTATTGATATTCCTGAAAAATCATCAGTGAACACTTTTTTTAGGTGCATGTGGTTACATTAAGACAGAACCCACCACTAGACAGTGGGACACCAGTTTTATGTAAATGTATTCTAGAATCCCATACACATTTCAAGAATTTGAACATATACAGTGGGGAAAATAGGGATTGAACACGTCACCATTTTTCGCAGAAAACATATTTCTAAAGGTGGCGTTGACTTGAAAATTTCCCAGAATGTTGGTAATAACCAAAAAAATCCATATATGCAAAGAAAACAAATCTAATTAGTTTACAAATGAAGTTATGCGTAATAAAATGAAATGACGCAGGGGAAAAGTATTGAACACATGAAGAAAGGGAGGTGTGGAAAGGCAGTGAAAGCTTAGACAGCAGCTGAAATCTCTCAGCAGTTCTTCAGCAATCCTCTGCCTTTCATCGTTGTAAATGAATATGACCTGCTTCAGTCCAACATCTACATTAGCAGGATGATGAAGATGAAACCAGAGTGGACATTTCAGCAAGACAATGATCCAAAACACAGCCATGGAAACTCTCAAATGCTTTCAGAGAAAGAAAATCAAGCTGTAGAATGGCCCAGCCAATCACCTGACTTGAATCCAACATAAAATACAAAAACGAGACCAACAGTACCATCAAGCAATTCATGTGACTTTATTCTCCATTCTTTAAGCTGCCATCACTAAAAAAAGTATTTTATATAAAGTATTAAATGTGTTCCAGTAGTTCAGTAATTTCTCCTTTTGTCATTTCATTGTTATTGCACAGAACTCATTTTTATGTTTGTATTGTTTGGGTTTTTACCAAAATCTGGTTCAATTCTATGTCAACAGTTCCTTTAGAAATATTATTCCCAGGAAAAACATGACGTATTCAATACTTATTTCCTCCGCTTTACAACAAATGCATCATTTAAGGTAATCAGAATTCATCATTAATGTAAAATTATGCAAAATGCTTAATGGAAATGCTTGATAGGGAACATTTGATTCTGTTCTGTTACTTGTTGTTAGACTTATTGTTGACTGTTTTATACTCATGATGACAATAACAGAGACATTTTCCACCATTTAATCCACCATTCAATCGGTCTAGTTCAATTCAATGATCTATGCTAAGCTATAAATGCTCCCACCAGACCAGATATTAACTGAATGGTTTTAAAAATTGTACAGTTCAACTGTTTAACTTAACTTTGAGAGAAAAAAAGCGTATATTTCCAAAAAACAGTGTTTCTTTAACATTATGATATGTACTCTTAAAACAAAAAACGTATAAAACCCCTAATCGCAGCTTTTGAGAATCGATATTGAAACAACCACTTAATAAATAACACTATTTATTACTATTGTTTTTTGCACATCTCTAATACAGTTAAAATCAGAATTATTAAACCCCCTTAATTTTTTTTTCTTTTTAAAATATTTCCCATCCAATGTTTAACAAGGAAATTTTCACAGTATGTCTGATAATATTTTTTCTTCTGGAGAAAGTCTTATTTCTTTTATTTTGGCTAGAATAGCAGTTTTAATAATAAAAAAAAATGTTAAGGTCAAAATTATTAGCCCCTTCAAGCTATTTTTTTCGATAATCTACAGAACAAACCATCTTATGCAATAACTTGCCTAATTACCCTAACCTGCCTAGTTAACCTATTTAACCTAGTTAAGCCTTTAAATGTCACTTTAAGCTGTATAGAAGTGTCTTGAAAAATATGTAGTCAAATATTATTTACTGTTATTATTTTACAGTTATTTGAAATGAGTTATTAAACCTATTATGTTTAGAAATGTGTCGAAAAAATCTTCTCTCCGTTAAACAGAAATTGGGGGGAAAAATGGGGGGCTAATAATTCAGGGGGTTTAATAATTCTGACTTCAACTGTATATGCACTTTTGTGTGTGTGTGGTTGTTTGTGTGTGCGTGTGCATGTGTGTGTGTGTGTGTATGTAGCTGTGGGACCTCCGGCAGCCCGGCTGTAAGGTGGCCGAATACAGAGGACATCTGCAGACCACAGCATGTTGTGTGTTTGTGCCTCCTCGTCCTGGATGTCCTGCCCTCGTGGCCTCATCGTCTTATGACAGCTCAGTGAAAATATGGGACCAGAACACTGCAGGTAAATACACACACGTTCACATACACACACACACACACACACACACACACACTCACACACACATGCGGTCACATTCACAGACAGACACACCTACATAAACCATACCTGCCAACACTCCCGTTTTTCCCGGGAGTCTCCGGTATTTCAGACCCACCTCCCGGTTTGTCATTTCTGCCGGAAAACTCCCGGAGTTTCAACCCAGTCTTCAGGTGATTGGTACAATCTGACACCCCATTCACACGGGGCTTCAGCGTCAACGCTTAATGGAGAGCGTGTTAGGGCTGACGCGATCGTCATAGTAGTATCGTCAGCTAATGAATTTAGTCAGCAATCGGCTACTGTCTGAACTGGTGTATTTGCATACAGCGATCTGATTGGCTGGTCGTCGGCACTTGTCGGCACTGGTCACCCCCCCCCCCCCCCCCCCCCCCCCCACCAGTTGCGCTTCCTCTAGGCATGGTTCCTTCACGCAAGTTAACGGGAGCACGCTCGCTTTTTAACAGTCGCGCGCATCACATTATCTTAGCGTGCGAGTGATCATCCTCTTATTTGCTATTTATTTAAGTCGCGCTGCTTCTCGATTCTAAGACCACATTTGCACAAATATTGGGCCATGCCTATTTTCAAACCCTGCTTTTAAGTAAACTACAATTTAAAAATGATTTCCAACCAGCCAAAGTGGCTAGTGGAGGTGTCTGTCCAACCCGCCAGAGCTGAAATCTACCCGCATTTGGCGGGTTGGTGGGTGTTAATGTAAAGATCCCTGGTTGGGGTTGTGATCATCTCTTCACAGTTCTAGAGAAGAAAAAATAATAAGTGTAGCTGCTGTTATATATAAATATAATGTATTTGACCGAGATATTTAAAATGTCAATGCGAAAATAAATGTAAATAGGAAACATGGAGAGAAACATATAAAACATAGAAGTATTTCTAACAAAGTGCCTGGTGTATTAGGACAGGAAGAGTGTGTCCTACTGGTGGTTTGTCACGCTTTGCGTATATGCTTTACTAAAAAGATAGGTCTTTAATCTAGTTTTGAACTGAGAGAGTGTGTTTGAGTCTCTGACATTATCAGGAAGGCTATTCTCGAGTTTTGGAACCATATATGAGAAGACTCGACCTCCTTTAGTGGACTTTGCTATTCTGGGTACTACCAGAAGCCCTGAGTTTTGAGATCTTAAACAGTGGCTCGAATTGTAGCGAGACAGAAGGTTGGTTAGATAAACAGGAGCTAGATTATTTAAAGCTTTATAGGTAAGAAGAAATATTTTAGAATCAATACAGAACTTAACAGGCAGCCAGTGTAAGGGAGATAAAACATCTACACATTACAAACAGTAAATAATGTGATTCTTGTTTTCTCCCCGTTTTCTCTTCAGCTTGTTTGTACACTTTAACTCTGGACGGTTCGGGGCCGCTGGTTTCTCTGGCTCCGTGTGACTCCAGTAGTTTGCTGTGTGCCAGTTTTAACACAGGACTTCACCAGCTGCATCTAGACCAGAGCGCAGTGCCCAGTATCACTGAAGTGGCTCGCTTCTGACCTACAATCTGAAAAAAATCACACCTGCTTCTGACCTTCATGTGCAGAATGAACCAACATCTTCAATGAATGGAACTCTTGGTAATTACATGAAAAAAGGGTGTGTTCTTATTAAAGGTATAAGCTCATCCAGAAATGGAAGATTTGTTCCAGTCAGGCCAAGATGTATAATGAATTTCTTTTATTTGTTCAATGTTACATCACTTGCTTTATCAGTTGAAGCTCTGCAGTAAATGTCCTGTAAAACAGCTGATAAAAACAACAAAATATGTCACAACACAACTTGAGTCCACCACAAAGTCAAGGGGCCCTATAGTACACCTGGCACCATAAGGTGCAAGGCACGTATGGCATGATTTGTTGCTATTTTCATACGAGCGCAGGTTTCATTTTCACATTTTGCACCACGTTGTTTAAATAGCAAATCCATTTGGGCCATTTTGTGGACTCATGGGTGTGCCGGTCTAAAAAGGAGGCATCTTAAGGCGCATTGTTGGCATGTTGTTTCTTTTGAGAAACTGAAATAGACTGCGCCATTGACCAACTAAAAGCTGGTCTAAAGTCCAGCGCAGAGATTTGTTATTTAAAAAGCGCATTACTTATGCTTAATACACACAGGATGTACAGCAATACACAAATATATTTACATATGAAAAAATTTAAGGATTAAAATGTTACAAAAATTATTATTTTCTACATAAATATAAAAACCACTGCCTCCATGCCTCATCTCGGGGGGCTTTTTTTAGTTTATTGATGACAATTTGCATTTGTATAATTTTCTTATTATTAGCAGCATTATTTATTTTATGCATATTTATATTTGTTTTAATAAAAACAAGTTTAGATTTGTCCACCTGTCGGGTTTTGAAGATGTACTCATCACCATATGAGGCATAAAAATAGGACGTGTGTTTGGATATAACTCAGTTTTTTGACCACACTTCGTTATTGTTGTTTGTTTATTAGTTTGCTGGAAATTAGAACTGAATTTAGAAATAGTTTTGAAAGAAATCTTTGTGCTTAACAAACAAAATTAAATATGTAGGCTGATGGATGTCTTCAGTGGAGTGTACACAACACTGTTTCCTTACTTTACAAAAGTAAAGGATTAAATTAAAGAGTAAAAGTAAAGTAAAGAGAAAGTAAAGAGCTCAATTGGAGGAGGCTCGTTCTTCATCCTCGAGCTGCAGATGGTCTGTTTAACTGTTTTCTTGCTAGTGAAGCATTCACTTTTTCCACTTACAATGTCCGCCAGGTAAATAGCAAATGCACCATGGCGCAACGCAACTGACTCTTAAAGGGAATGTGAGATGAGACTCTGATTGGTTTAATGCACATTATGCTCAAAACACACTCATAACTCCTTAAAATGGCAAAAGTGGATTCGGATATGCCCTTGATGCTCATATACTACTGGCAAAACTCCTTTTTTTATATACAAAAATCGTCTGAATCAGAAGGGGACATTGGGAAAACAAGTCAAGCACCAATTTCAAGCAAAAACAAATATTTTGATGAGATTATTCTCTGACAGTAGCAATAAATAATAAACATTAAACCATTATTTTGGCCAGAAGCGTCTGTTTAAAAACTATGGAGTCATTTTTTTCAATTTAGTATTGAACAAAAAATAAAGAACTGCAAAGGGAAAATTAAGTCTTAAAAAATAAAAATGAAATTTACTAACAAAAACGAACTGCAAATAAAAATCAAGCAAAGCAAAAAAAAACAAAACTAAAATATTAGCATATAATCAGCCTTCGCACTTCATGGTTCTGCGCATTTCACTTTGTGACCCTGATTTGACAAGGGGCGGAGGCAAGGAAACAAACCACCTCGGTGATACTTCTTTAGGTGATGACGTCGCTTGGAGGCAGGTCTGGGCCCGCCGTAAACACCCAAGTTTCCTTGACTCTGGAAAATTCATTTTTATTTCTCGAAACCTAATTCACTCTTTGCAGTTCTTTATTTTGGTTAGCAAAAATAATTTTTAATTTTCAATAAATGTTGCTTTGCATTTTTTTGGAGATTTGCATTTATTTTTTATTTATTTTTGCTCAATACTTTATTTTTTGTTTGCAAAACATGTCAGCATTTCACTTCACACTAATTGATGGACTTGTTTTTATCTGCCATTTAAATTGTCATTCACTGCAGAGCGTTCATTGATTCATTGATGACGAAACAAATTTGATAAAGAAACTATCATCTACATCTTGTATGACCTGAGGGTGAGCAAATATTCATTCACTTGATTTTTCTTTAGGTTTACTATTTTAGCTACACGGTAAAATTGATGTGTATTTTGTGTGTTTTTCGTTTATTTCTGGTTGTGAATTGCATTATAGGATGTTAATCTCTGCTCTTAATGTTTGATGTTAAAAATTCAACTCTACAGTTTAACAAAGTGACTTTTATTGACATTTTAGTAGTTTGAAATTATGTTAAAGAAATAGTATATAGAGATAAAGGTCAGAAATGTACTGGCAGTTTATTACAAGGTTTTGTCCTGTAATATACAACACCAACCCAGACAATATATCCCTTTAAACTATTAAAAATGTTAATAAAAGTTACTTTTTTTTTACTTTTCAAGGTTAAAAGTTGTTGGAAGAAGATCAAGATCCCATGAGGCAATTCAAAAGCATAAATAAACAGGGAAAAATACAAATATGAATCACAAAATACAAAAGAAATGCTAATTTACTGATATTTTTTTACAGTGTAGACCTAATAATAACTGCACAATCTTTGTTTTAAAACACCAGCAAATCTCTTCATTTATTTCCCAACACTGTACACATATTTCTGGCTAAGCTATGTATGATTACCTCATTATATCAACCAATAAATGATGTAAAAACATCATTAAAGTAAAGCTGAAGTAAATGTTTTGGCATAAAGTAAAGCTGTAAAACTGCCCACCTGGCTGATTTACAAAACAGGCTTTTCTCCATTAAATATTCCCCTTATGGCTGAAATCAGGGTGAAAGATAATCATGACATTGATTAGGTGCTGTTTTTATTTGTATTATTTAGGTTTAAAATGCCACTCTACTGATTGGCTGCTGGTTATGCTTGAATGTGTTTTTAAAAGCCGGGGTGTGACGTACTGGAGAAATTGTATTCTAAAGTATTATATTATATTCTATTCTATATTGTATTATATTCTAAAGTATTATTTCAGGAACTTTTACTTTGACCACTGCTGACACTGAACACTTGCTGAAAATCCAACTTTATACCTCCATAATTTAATTAAAAGCTTCAAAGTAATTAAATATTTTCATGTTATCATAATTTAAATCATAATATTATTTTAATTAATACAATATTTTTCATGTTATGGTTTGAATTATTATAATATATTACATTATATTATATTATATTATATTATATTATTCATTCATTTTCTTGTCGGCTTAGTCCTTTTATTAATCTGAGGTCGCCACAGTGGAATGAACTGCCAACTTATCCAGCACGATTTTACGCAGCAGATGCCCTTCCAGCTGCAACCCATCACTGGGAAATATATTATATTATATTATATTATATTATATTATATTATATTATAATTAAAAAGTGAACATTTGTCAAAACAAATGTTTGTTTTGAATGAAAATTATACCAGAAGATGGTGCATCTGGAAAGTATTCATAGCGCTTCACTTTTTCCTCATTTTTTTATGTTGCAGCCTTAATGGGAAGGTGGAAGAAAAGCGACTGTGTACAGCCATTTTCAGATCTCTCCAGAGATGTTCAATAGGATTTAGGTCTGGGCTCTGGCTGGGCCACTCAAGGACATTCGGCGAGTTGTTGTAAAGCCACTCTATTGATATTTTGGCTGTGTGCTTTGGGTCATTGTCCTGCTGGAAGATCAATCGTTGCCCAGTCTCAGAGCACTCTGAAGCAGGTTTTCATTCAGGATGTCTCTGTACATTGCTGCATTCATCTTTCCCTCTATCCTGACTAATCTTCCAGTTCCTGCTGCTGAAAAACATCCCTACAGCATGATGCTGCCACCACCAGGCTTCACTGTAGGGATGGTATTAGCTTGGTTATGAGCGGTGCCTGGTTTTCTCCAAACGTAACGCCTGGCATTCAATCCAAAGAGTTCAATTTTAGTCTCATCAGACCAGAGAATTTCGTTTCTTATGGTCTGAGAGTCCTTCAGATGCCTTTTGGCAAATTCCAATACTAATGCTGTGTTCACAGCAGACGCGGCAAGAGCGGATAAATCGCACTATTGAAGTGTAAATAGACGCGTGAACATTTTGAGTTTACTAGCTTCATTTTCACGTCATATTCACTTCATTCTGTGAACACAAATTCACTCTGTGAGCTCATAAACCCCTCCAGAAACTTAACCTGTATGATGGAAGCTTTCAGCGGTGCTTCTGACTGAGCCGGCAGGAGTATTTCCCTGGGACACCAACAACAGGCGCTACGTCATAATCACGCCCCCACAAGAGCAAGCTCCTGATTGGTTAACGTGGCGCAAATGTCCGCTGAAGTTTAAGTGCGTCAATTGCGCAAAAAGATCAACTCGCGCGAATCGCCTCATTCATACGTATCGCGGCGCAGGATGTCAATTAGCGTCTTTGCATTGACTTAAGATGTAAATCACTCGTGCTTGACTCTTCTTCCGCTTCTAGTGTCAACGCAGCATAAGGAGTGGCTTCCACTCTACCATACAGGCCTGATTGGTGGATTGCTGCACAGATGGTTGTCCTTCTGTAAGTTCTCGTCTCTCCACAGAAAACGCTGGAGCTCAGACAGAGTGACCATCGGGTTATTGATCACCTCCCTGACTAAGGCCCTTCACCCTCGATCACTCAGCTTAGATGGCCGGCCAGCTCTAGGAAGAGTCCTGGTGGTTCCAAACATCTTCCACTTACGGATGATGGAGGCCACTGTGCTGATTGGAACTTTCAGAACAGCAGAAATTTTTCTGTAACCTTCGCCAGCCTTATGCCTCGAGACAATCCTGTCTCCGAGGTCTACAGACAATTCCTTTGTCTTCATGCTTGGTTTGTGCTTTGACATGCACTGTCAACCCTGGGACCTTTTATAGACAGGTGTATGCCTTTTCAAATCATGTCCAATCAACTGAATTTACCACAGATGAACTCCAATGAAGCTGCTGCAACATCTCAAGGATGATCAGTGTAAACAGAATGTACCTGAGCTTAATTTAGAGCTTCACGGAAAAGGCTGTAAATACTTATGTACATGTGATTTTTCAGTTTTTTTTTTTTTTAATAAATTTGCAACAATTTCAAAAACTCTTTTTTCACATTGTCATTATGGGGTATTGTGTGTAGAATGCTGAGGAAATAAATGAATTGAATTCATTTTGGAATAAGGCTGTAACATAAACAAATGTGGAAAAAGTGAAGCGCTATGAATACTTTCCGTATGCACTGTATACAACAACTCCTGTCTTACCATTCAAGAAAAGGAATATAATAATAATAATAATATAGAAACAAATTATTCTGTAGCTTGAGTACAATTTCTCTGTGTTTTTTACACCCCTGCTTTTACACCTTTTATTTGCACTAGGTACAAGTCCAAATATTTCAAAACCACTCATGCTGAAGATGACAAATATGAAATCTCGGTATCTCTTTTATGATTTTATATATTCAAGGTTTGGCATCCAGGTATTTTTTTCACAGAAAAGCTGCTATTGTTCACATGCACACACGCGCACATAAACACCTTCAAACATCTACATTTATATATTATTATATCATATTTAAAGAGCTGTGGAGAGCGAGAGGCTGCTTATGATATGATGTGAATGTCTAGAGTGTAAAATACAAAAAATATATATAATAAAAATGCAATATTTCATAAGATCATGGAGAATGTGAAGTCAGTGAAAAAAATGATGCAATCTGTGTGTTGTTGTTAATGTCTGTATTCTATAGCATTATGGTTATTGTTTTAGGATCAGTTTAAAAATGCGGCTTTTTCAGTGAATACAGTCTTGTCTTCATTAAATGTTGAATTAATGTGTTTAATAATGAGAACGTGTCAATTAAAATTTATTTTACACAAACTATAACATCCAAAGAGCTTTTGTTTTGTGTTTGTTTTTGTATGTTTTTGAGTGTATGTGTGTTTGCATAATTAACATTTAGTGACCCCAAAAAGTATACTTTACTTACAGTTAAAGTCAGAATTATTAGCCCCCTTGTTTATTTCTTCCACAATTCTGTTTAACAGAGAGATTTTTTTTCAACACATTTCTAAACATAATAGTTTTAATAACTCTGTTCTAATAACTGATTTATTTGATCTTTGCCATGATGACAGAAAATAATATTTGACTAGATATTTTTCAACACACTTCTATACAGCTTCAAGTGACATTTAAAGGCTTAACTAGGTTAATTAGGTTAACTAGGCAGGTTAGGGTAATTAGGCACGTTTTTGATGTATTTTGATGGTTTGTTCTGTTGACTATTGAAAAAAAAATATAGCTATAAAAATATAGCTTAAAGGGGCTAATAATTTTGGCCTTAAATGGTGTTTACAATATTAAAAACTGCATTTATTCTAGCTGAAATAAAACAAATAAGACTTCTTCAGAAAGAAAAAATATTATCAGACATACTGTGAAAATTTCCTTGCTCTGTTAAACATCATTTGGGAAATATTTAAAAAAAGAAAAGAACATTCAAAGGGGGGCTAATGATTATAATTTCAACTGTAAGTCACACTCAAACCTGACCCAACGTCATTGCATTATATATAATTTATATTTAATTTTTTTTACATATTTTTATTTTGTTTTATTTGTTTTTTTTAATCATTTACATTTTAAATGATAATAAATGTTATTTGTGTTCATTTTATTAATTTTGTCTTATTTTATTTAATCAATTATAATATTATCAAAAGTAAAGTGTGTTTATTTTGGTTTATTTTATCATTTATTATTTTTTTTATAATTTTAAATATATTTTTTATTCATTTTATTTTATTTTGTCTATTTCTTCATTCATTAAATTTTTGTTTATTTTATTAATTTCTTTTATGATTTTCTTTCATTTTATAATTTCAAATACTTTATTTTTATTTTATTTTTATTCATTTTATTCTATTTTGTCTATTTTATCATGAAATTAAATTTTATTTTATATATATATTTTTTTCATTTTATAATTTAAAAACTGTATATTTTTATTTTTTTTATTTAATTTTGTAAATTTGATCATTAATAAATTCATAAATAATTATTTTTTTCATTTTATAATTTTAAATAAAGTTTTATTTTATTTTTCATTTTATCATATTTTTTTTTTTCATTTTATAATTTAAAAAACTTTATTTTTATTTTATTAATTTATTTTATTTTAAGCCATTTTCTTTTCTGCTTAGTCCCTTTATTAATCAGGGGTCGCCACAGCGGAATGAACCACCAACTTAAGCATGCAAAACATATTTTCACGCAGCGAATGCCCTTCCAGCTGCAACCCAACACTATGAAACACCCATACACTCTTGCACATTTTATTTATTTTATAATTTTTTATAAAAAAAATTTTCATTTTATAATTTTTAAATACTTTTATTAAAATACTTTTTTTATCCAGTTGATTTTATTTTTTAATTTATTTCTGCTTTTTGAGTCACTGGAAAGTTGAACCCTAGATGGCTGAAGGCTTGAGATTTTATTACATTTTTACTTTTTTATTTAAATTTAAATGTTATTTTATTTTTATTCGCAGCCACTGTGTAATATTAGCCGATTGCTGATGAAAGTGGTGTATTGTGTGATGCTGCAGTGCTGAAGGTGGACGTGAAGGTTACCCTCCAGTTTATTTGACTGTCATGTAAATGCTGAGGTGTTGTGTTGACAGTGTGCAGGAAGTGTTCATGTATTTACATGTTGTAGGAGAAATAATTTGTTGAACAAGAACCTTTTTTTGGCTCTTCTTTGCATAAAGGCACAACAGGAAATGGCAACATGTGGAATCAGACGTAAAGTTTGATCAATTGACATTTACAAAACTCTCCCCAAAACATCCCCTGCTGAAAACAAACCAATATGTAAGATGAGAGTGTGAAGGTTTAATTAACAGAGTACTGGCACAGTTTTGCAGCTTTATTGCAATGAACACAACATTATGGGTGTCATATTAATTAATTTTACTCGGCTAAGTCCCTGATTTATCAGTAGTCGCCACAGCGGAATGAACTGCCAACTACTCTAGCATATATTTTATGCAGTGGATGCCCTTCCAGCCACAACCCAGTACTAGGAAACACCCATACACTCTCACATTCACACACACACACACACACTCATCCACTATGGCCAATTTAGTTCATCCAATTCACCTAGAGGAAACCCCACGCATACACAGGGAGAACATGCAGACTCCACACAGAAATGCCAAGCAGCCGGAACTCGAACCAGCAGCCTTCTTGCCGTGATGCGACAGTGCTAACCACTGAGCCACCATGCAATATCGGAGATCAAAAGAGGACAAATTATTGGTGCGCATCTTGGTGGTGCATCCGTGAGCATGACAGCGAGTATTTGTGATGTATCAAGAGCCATATTATCCATGGTAATGTCAGCCAACCACCAACAAAGTTGAACCACATCCAACAGGAGTAACTGTGGATGCAACTTGGAAGCTGTCTGAAAGGGATGTCCAGTTGCTAACCCGAATTCTATCCAAAAACATAAAATAAAACCACAGCTGTCCAACTCACTGCAGAATTAAATGTGCAGCTCAACTCTCCTGTTTCCACCAAAACGTTCCTTGGGAGGTCAATATACATCAATATAAATGGCCAGGCTGCTGTAGCCAAACCTTTGGTCACTCATACCAATGTCAAACATCATTTCAATGGTGCCAGCAGCAAAAATCATGGGCTTTGGGCAATGTGAAACATGTGTTGTTCTCTGTTGAGTCCACCTTCACTGTCTTTCCCACATCCGGGAGAGTTATGGTGTGGAGAAGCCCCAAAGAAGCATACAACCCAGACTGTTGCATGCACAGAGTGAAGCATGGGGGTGGATCAGTGATGGTTTGGGCTGCAATATCATGCCATTTCCTAGGCCCAATACTTGTGCTAGATGGGTGCGTCAAGGTACTACCAAACCATTCTGGAGGACCTTGTGCACTCAATGGGTCAAACCCAATGTATCCTTAAGGTATGCCGTGTATCAGGATGATAAAGCACCAATACACACAGCAAAATTAGTTTTTTGATTGATTTGATTAACATGAAAGTGAAGTTGAACATCTCTCAAGGCTATATTCATTTCAAACAATAACATAAGAATACTCTGCAGACAGTGTATTATTAAGCATGCCCCAAGGTGATCTTCTGAAATGCCATGTAAATTTACAGGTACAGTACATGACTATAGTACACTACCAAGTACTGTACACTACCTACTGTCACATTAAAAGTTAAACTTCCAGTATTTACTATACTGTGAAGTAAATAAAGAAGACATGCAGTGTTTAGTTCAGATCAGGTGACTATTTCTCCATTCACCCATGTTGTAGAGTTTATACTGCCGGCAGCTAGCTCTCTGCAACTGTCATATGGTCTCCCACTGAAGCTAAGCAGGGCTGGACCTGGTCAGTCCATAGATGGGAGACCACATGGGAAAGCTAGGTTGCTGCCAGAAGTGGTGTTAGTAAGACTAGCAGGAAGCACTCAACTTGAGGTCTGTGTGGGTCCTAATGCCCCAAGGGGAAGGGGACTCGATACTGCTTAGTAAGCATTGTCTTTTGGATGAGACGTTAAACCTAGGTCCCGACTCGCTGTGGTTGTTTAAAAAATCTCAGGATGTTCTTCGAAAAAGAGTAGGGGTTTAATCCTGGTATCCTGGCCAAATTTGCCTACTGGCCTCTGTCCATCATGGCCTCCTTACCATCCCCATATCATAATTGGCTTCATCACTCTCCTCTCCACCAATCAACTGGTGTGCGGTCTGGCGCAATATAGCTGCCATCGCGTCATCCAGGTGGAAGTGGATGAGGAGAATGACCCCCAAAAATGTTTAAAGTGCTTTGAGGGTCCAGAAAAGCACAATATAAATTTAAGAAATTATTACACTGTCGGCTGTAGTTATATATTTACTTTATTTTCGAAGGATTTATTATTTTTAAATTTCTTATTTAGTGTAAATGTACAATTTTAATATCTAACCAGTGCTTAACTTGTGAATTTCGAGGTCCCGGAACAGATCGCGGAAACAGATCCGTCATGTTACCCGAGGATGGAGAGGTGTCGCTCACGAAAGTGGAGAGCGGGGCGGTGGATGGCGGAGGAAAAGGACGAAAGTGAAGAGAGTTGGGGAGTCGCGAAAGAAAAAGAAAGTTAACAGCGGACGGGGGAGGAGAGCTATGAGGAGGGGGATCTGTAAAATGAGGTGCCGGATCAGATTTCAGAGGTGCCGGATCCGGCGTGTTCTGGCACAAATTAAGCCCTGGTACTACCATAGTAATTTTAACTTTAACTGCCATTAAAAAGTTATTTATTTGATCGATTTTATATTTATTTTGTAGTATTTTTATGTATTAATTTCAAACAATAATAGAGAAGACTACTGTGCAGACACTGCTGTATGTTTACCCAAGGTGATCTTTTGTAATGTCATGTAAATTTACCTGTACAGTACGTGACTACAGTGCTGTGTGACTATAGTAACTAATATGAGCTGAATTAACACAATTCTCAAGTTTTTAGGGGATAACTTAATTGTTTTGTTTAATCCACTTAAATTTGTAAAAACAATTAAGTTAACCTAATAAATTTGTGTTACAACAACATGAAGGAATTGTGTGGAACCCTGCATTTTTACAGTGTAGACTACCCAGTACTGTACACTACCTACTGTCACATTAAAAGCTAAACCTCCAGTATTTACTATTCTGTGAAGTAAATAAAGAAGACATGCAGTGTTTTGTTCAGATCAGGTGACTATTTCTCCATTCCCCCGTGTTGTAGAGTTCACACCGCTGGTTACACTAGCTCTCTGCAACTCTCACATTGAAGCCCACTGAAGCTAAGCAAGGTGTAAGGTGATTTAAGTGACTTTGAATGTGGCATGGTTGTTGGTGACAGACAGGTTGGTCTGAGTATTTCAGAAACCGCTGATCTACTAGGATATTAACACACAACCATCTCTAGGGTTTACAGGGAATGTTCCGACAAAGAGGAAATATGCAGTGAGCGGCAGTTCTGTGGGTGCAAATGCCTTGTTGATGCCAGAGGTCAGAGGAGAATGGCCACACTGGTTCCAGCTGATATAAAGGCAACAGAAACTCAAATAACCACTTGTTACAACCAAGGTATGCAGAAGAGCATCTCTGAACGCACAACATGTCCAACTTTGAGGTAGATGGAAATTGAGACAACAATTCACACAGGCTCACGAAAATTGGACTATAGAAGATTGGAAAAATGTTGCCTGGTCTAATGAGTCTCGATTTCTGCTACAACATTTAGGTGGTAGGGTCAGAATTTGGCGTCAACAACATAAAAGCATGGACCCAACCTGCCTTGTATCAATGGTTCAGGTTGTCGTGTAATGGTGTGGGGAATATTTTCTTGGCACACTTTGGGCCATTTAGTACCAACTGAGCAACGTGTTAACGCCACAGCCTACCTGAGTATAGTTGCTGACCATGTCCATCCCTTTATGACCACAGTGTACCCATCTTCTGATGGCTAATTCCAGCAGGATAACACGCCATGTCATAAAGTGCAAATCATTTCACACTGGTTTCTTAAACATGACAAGTTCACTGCACTCAAATGGCCTCCACAGTCACCAGAACCTAATACAATAGAGCACCTTTGGAATGTGCTGGAAAGGGAGATTTGCATCATGGATGTGCAGCTGACAAATCTGCAGCAACTGCAAGATCCTATCATGTCAATATGGACCAAAATCTCCTAGGAATGTTTCCAATACCTTGTTGAATCTATGCCACGAAGGATTAAGGCAGTTCTGAAGGCAAAAGGGTCCAACCCGATACTAGTAAGGTGTACCTAATAAAGTGGCCGGTGAGTGTAGCACACTATTAAGCACTGTACACTACCTCCTGTCACATTAAAAGTAAAACATCGAGGATTTGCCCTTCTGTGAAGTAAAGAGGGACGACGTGCTGTGTTTTGTTCAGACCAGGTGTGTGTATTTCTCTATTCACCCTTGTGTTGTAGAGTTTACACGGTCGGCAGTATTTGACTACTCGTTGCGCGCTTCCTCCTGCTGCTGCTCCAGCATTCAAATTCTGCCATTCTTCACACAGCGATAGATAGACAGAGACAGACTGACTGAAACACACACAAGTCAAGAGGTGTCTGCTGTTTTTCTATGTAAAACATGTTCGGCAGATGCTCGGAGAGAGAGAGAAAGAGACGGGGATATTTCTCAATCTTTCTCTAACACTCAAATAATAACCAGGACATCTGCTGCTCCGTCTCACCTAAAAAACAAGACGTCTTTCCAGAAGATGAGTGAGTAATTGCCAATCTGCATAATATACCACATATTGTTAATGTGTTTGTTTATGTCTGCTGCGGAAGAACCGTTGATCTTAAAGGGACAGTTCACCCAAAAGTGAAAATTACCTCAGCGTTTACTCAGTCGAGTGGCTGCAATATTTTATCAAATTTTGAACACTGTTGAACACAAAACTAGATATTCAGTAAATCACTTGAGTGTGAGTAAACGTTGAGGTAAAGTGAAATTTACCTCAGTGTTTACTCACTCAAGTGTACAGTTGCAAACTTTGATATATATATATGTTTCTTCTGTTGAAAAACGAGATATTGAGGGAGATAAAAGCAGCCATTGACATCCATAGCATGAACAAAAAACATATGGATGTCAATGGCTATGTTTCATCCACATATTTTGATATATTGGGTAAAAATGATTAATGGAAACACCAAAAAGTACATTTTTTAAAAACCACTTGAGTATGAGTAAATGTTGAGGTAATTTCCACACAAAAGTGAAATTTACCTCAGTGTTTACTTACTCAAGTGCATGGTTGCAAACTTTTATATATGAGCAATTCCAGCGTTATGGATGTGACATTTGCAGTAAAATCTCAAAACATAAATTGACAGAGAAAGTATATGTTAACATTATATTGAAACATCTGTTTCTATATTTTCCAGAACAACTGAGCACAGAGTTGTGGAAGCAGAAAAATATCAATCTGTAAACATTTTTCATATTTTAAATGAGGAAATAAACATGCGTTATGGATGTGACGAAAAATGTCTGCGAGTTTACAGTATACGACATACTTTGTAGAAATTCTGTGAAATAAACTGCACAACCCAAAAGAAACAATGCTAAACAACAGGATAAGAGTCGGCTTACTATAGAACAAACATGACTGATTTTATTTTATTTTACATTTTTATTTTTACATATTTTACAAAGCTTTGTTATGGATGTGACATCTCTCCGTTATGGGTGTGACGGATGTGAAATTGCCACTTGTGTGACTTTTGTAAATCAAATATAATTGTTTGAAAACATTGACAGAGACATTTTTGGTATTTTTAAAGTACTGTAAAATACAAACATGCACAAAAAAATGCTATTTTTTGTTTGCTATTTTGGCGAAAACCTTTTTTTTTCATTTTAAGGTTGACATTTGCATGGAATTGCTCATATATATTAACTTTTGTCGAAAACAAAACAGAGGGAGATAAAAGCAGCTATTGGCATCCTTAGCATGAACAAAAAACAATAAGGAAGTCAATGGCTATGTTTTCAACCACCTATTTTGGAATATCGAGTAAAAAATGCTTAATGGGAATGCCAAAATGTTGAAAACCACTTGAATGTGAGTAAACGTTTTACCTAAAAATTTAATTTACCATAGCGTTTACTCACTATGAAGTGGTTGCAAACTTTTATATAAAAAAAAAATTCTTCTGTTGAACACAAAGCAAGATATTGGGGGGAAATAGCAGCTATTGACATCCATAGCGTGAACAAAAAACAATACGGAAGTCAATAGCTATGTTTTCATCCACTTATATCGGAATATTGAGTAAAAAATGCTTAATGGGAACGACAAAAATGTTGAAATTGCACATAAGATATTTTAAAGAACATTGAAAAAAGTGAAAACCACTTCAGTGTGAGTAAACGCTGAGGTAATTTTCACCCATTATCAATTTCTTTCTTCTGTTGAACACAAAACAAGATATTATAGCAGCCATTGACATCCATAGCATGAACAAAAACAATATAGATGTCAATGCCTATGTTTCATCCACCTATTTTGATATATTGGGTAAAAATGATTAATGGAAACACCAAAAAGTACAAAAATGTTTAAAAACCACTTGAGTATGAGTAAATGTTGAGGTAATTTCCACACAAAAGTGAAATTTACCTCAGTGTTTACTCACTCAAGTGCATGGTTGCAAACTTTTATATATATTTTGATCACACTTTATTTTAATGTCCGTTTGTTGAATTTAAGTTAAATTGCATCTACATGCCAACTAATTCTCATTAGATTTTAAGTAGACTGTTAGGTTGGGGTTGGGGTTAGGGTTAGTGTAAGTTGGCATGTCAGTGTTTCCTCTAGGATTTTTTCCAGCTGTGGTGGCAGACTATGGCGTTATTTCAGTGACAAATGTCATGAGCGCAGTATTACAAGTCGAGATCGCTCTTATGTAATAGGAGCATGCGAATCTCTTTGCTTGTGCGCCAATTTACTCTGTTCGTGCACAAAACTTCTTGCACGCCCTCAAATGAGTGCGTTTATGTAACAAGTTTGTCTCCAACATTTATAAGATTTGCTAGAAATATTTATGACTGTCCCCAATGGACCTACAGAGCGACATTAATGCTTTCTGAAGTAAAGTGAAATGGCTATGAACTCCAGCAAGATAAACTCATTGCATGCAGAGCCATAGACCTTTATCTATAAAGTATAATTATAGAAAATGTGGTTCCTCGCCATGGAAGAATAAATGTAGCGGAAACCATGCATGTACTTACAAAGTTTTTTATAGTCAGTTAAATGTCTGTTGAAGGACTATTAAATGTCAGTATCGACTAGGGTTGGGTGATGTCGACCAGTTTGGCATCGTACGATGTCTAATGTAAAACATTGCAATGGACGATGGCATTGTCGTTGTAGGCGGCGATGAATTATTGATGAATAATTAATTAATTCAAAACTAATTAATTATTTGTAGCCTACCATTTTACCTACCTGACCTGGTCTTTGTTTTACCCTTAACTAAATCAAAAATAAATAAAGATAAGTTACACACAAATTATCACCTGTCAGTCACTTTTTCCACAGGGCTCTGGCATGAATAGACAGAGTGATCTGTGTTGTTATAATGGCGTCGACAAATTTGGTTGGTAAAAAAAGGTGCACAACCAACAGCAACCAACCAACCAACAGTATCTGAGGTTTTCGCTAAAATTACTAAGTACAAGCGTGAAAGCGAAAGATCGAAGCAGTGTACTGACGCTGTGACATGTTACCTGATAGATTCCAAACTATATGGCTCGTTTCCATTGACCGAACCATACCGTACCCCTTTTTCGACACCCTTTCGAAAGGGTACCAAACACGAGAAAGGGTACCAAAAGAGTCCCAAAGGCAGAGCTAGACGCGCAGCTGAACACTATTGGTTTACAGAGATACGTCACGAGCTCACACAACAAGCCAGAATGAAAACAAAGGAGCCGCCATGTTTTCATACACAGCCGAGAGACTATATATCCATATAATAACATATAATAATAACGAGCCCTGTTCGATCTGGGCTCAAATGAACCTTGTCGTCATCTTGATGAACAGCCACAAAGCTAAAAAGAAGAGCAGATTTTACCCTGTGCCCCGTAGTTTTTTACGAGCCAGTCTGAAGTGCAAGCTGTTTTGCTTTTTTGCTTGTGCTCGCCGTGCTTCTATATTTGAAATAACAAACTTCTTGAGCTGATGATAATAATGTGTGCTTGATTATTGACGTGCTTTTCTGATCCTGTCAGAAACTGACAAACGCGAGCGTGATGCGCCAAAAAACAAAAGGAGAAGCCGGAAAAAAAGGAGCACATTATTTTTTCAGCAAACGTGAACAAACTGCCATGTTTAACTATTATCATCACCTTTTGGACTATTATGAACTCTGAATGATGGAATTACTTTCTAACAAGAGGCTACACGTGCTGCTGAAGATTAAGACACATTTAATGATGAGAGGTCTGCACTGACTGGGCTCTATTTCCTGCTGTTTTGAACCTAAATAAGGACTAAATGTATGGCCGTAACTTCATTACACGCAGATAAAAACAATGGAATAAAAATAAAGCAAACACTGCTTTATGGTTTTTGGTCAAGCCTACACTCTCAGCACTCTCAGAAATAAAGGTACACAAGCTGTCACTGGGGTGGTACCTTTTTAAAAGGTACACATTTGTACTTAAAGGGTCCATATTGGTACCTTATAAATATACATTAGTACCTAAAAAATTTAAGAGGAACACTTTTGTTCTTTTTAGGTACTAATATGTACCCTAGAGGTATTAATATGGACCTTTTAGGTACAAATTTGTACCTTTTGAAAAAGTATCACCACAGTGACAGCTCCTGTACCTTTATTTCTGAGAGTGAGAAATAAAGGTACAGGAGCTGTCTCTGGGGCAGTACCTTTTCAAAAGGTACATATTTGTACCTGAATGGTCCATAATGGTACCTCAAAGGTACTTTTTTAGGTACATTTGGGTACTAATATGCACCTTTAAAGTACCACTCTGGAGTATTTGGGTACAAATATGTATCTTTTGAAAAGGTACTGCCCCGTGACAGCTCCTGTACCTTTATTTCTGACAGTGTAACAACATTGGGGTACTGAAATTCAATCATTAAATATAAAGTAACTCTCTATTATCTTCATTGTAAAAAGGATTAACACAATTATTCTTTGTTAAAATGGCAAACTTGATAATTTCTTTTGTCCAAATGGTTTAAATTCACTTGAAAATGGCTTGACATCCTGCGATGTGACTATTGCATATTCGCACATAGCGATATATGCTGAAACGATATATTGTGCAGCCTAATGTATAACTTTTTATTTCTTTAATAAACAAACATGTCAGAAGACATATCTCCTGGTCAAATTTAGGGATGACAATGCAAAGATTTATCAGAGTCAAATTGTGAATGAAATCTTTATTTTCACACATAAAATTCATTGGAGGACTTAAGAAGTGCTGGGTTTACTGATAGTCTTTGCCAAAAAATTAACACAACTCTTAATGGAAATAAACTTTGTGAGACCTTCATTAAAGCGTTAGATGATATTGTCATCTATCACAATCCTCACTTCTTCTGACATGAATGTTTAAAGGGATAGTTCATCCAAAAACTACATTTTCCTCATTATTTACTCACATACTATTGGTTAAACTTATTAAATTCTTTACTGTTGAACACAAAACAAGATATTCTGAAAAACGTTGGAAAAAAAAAACACCCATTGACATACATAGTAGGAACAAATAAATACTATGGAAGTCAATGATTGTTGTTTTTTATCCACCTAATTTTATGTGCATTGTGGAATATCACATAAAAACTGCTTAATGGAAATAAAAAAACTTCTTTTTTTTTTCCAACATTCTTAAGATTATCTTCCTTAGTTTTCATCAGAAGAATGAAAGTCTAAGAGGTTTGCAACAAATAAAGGATGAGTAAATGATGTCAAAATGTAATTTTGGAGGAACTTTCCCAAGGCAATTACTCTTACAACTGTCATCCTTATTTGAATTTTATCTTTTATGTGGTGTATATTGTAGCTATTAATCAATGTCTGCACAGTTTTAAAGATCAAAGTGCACGATGAATTAGGTTCTTGTCTTCTTCTTTAAAAAAAGAAAAAAAAAGAAAAGAGGAATAAATTCTGAACTGCTGTTCATCAGTCATCAGAAATTCCAGATTCATTTCTGTAGCAAATTTTCTTACAGTAGACCTTATCGTTGAACACTTTTGCTAAATTCAAGCATATCATCCTATTGACTGACCGTCAAACACTAGAGTTTATCTGTGTTGTCAGCATAACGTCCAGGGGTGCGTTTCCCAAACAACAATGTAACTTGATAGTTGGCTGAACTATCATAGTACGATGCATCATTTGGAAAAAAAAACGATGTAGTGATGAGAGTTTTCCAAAATCATAGTTTCTCTGTCACAGATCCATCATTTGAACCATGTTAGTTAATAGGTAAATCGTCCATAATAACGTTCTGAACGGGGTGGAGTAACAACTTTTTTTGAAAAAAATTGCACACACATTTTTTTAAATCCTAGATTAGGCTAGTTTTGGTAAAAACATGCACTTGTTTTCAATATTAATTGAAATATATGTAAACGACACATATCGCCTATGTTTCCTTTACAAATATTATGAATATTCAATATTCTATTCTAAAACATAAAACCACTTACAAAAACCTAACAAGTATTCTAATCTCAAATAAATCATTTAAATCATTAATGGCTGAAATTTACAGTAGGCTAAGATACGAAAAAAATCCTACTTAATAATAATAATAATAATAATAATAATAAATGTTATTATTTTTAGTAATATTGTTTTATTAGTAGTAATTTATTATGATTATTAATTAGGATATTGTTTATTTATACATTTTTTTTAAAGTCTACTTTTACAACTGTGACACATTCAAAGCACTGCAGAAATGTTCAAAGTCTTCTATTTATTTAAACCATTAACGTATGCTATATATTTTGTTTTCTCAAACTTTGGAGATGTAACATACAGTAAATCCCGCTTTTAAATAATAAGTCACCTATAGTCATGAGCCACGGCTGAATTCAAAATGGCATAAATGCTTTTAAAATGCACTACGAAGGAAACACAATCGCAATATAAAGATTGTTAAAAATGAACTCTAAAATTCATATATTGAAAGCAAATTACATCTAAGAGAGATGACTTTAATGTTTTTTTTTTATCATTCCTAGTTGGATGTTGGAATGTTAAAACATTCTAAATGTATAGGGCATAGGGCAGATAACTGGGAATAGAACACAACCAAGAACTATGCTTCTAACTACAGCTCTAGAGGTGTAGTTGCAAGTGTACAAATTTGCAACGCAGTTTGCGAATGTTCGTTAGAACAATAGATTTGGGAAACACCAAATCAACAAACTATGTTTGTAATGACAGAATTTACAACCTTAGTTGGCTAACGATGCTTTTCCAAAATGGGTATGAGTACCTGTGGGTATGGTTGCACCAGCTGGTCGTAAGTTCTTTCTTAAACTGGAACATAAAGTCCACACTAGGGGCTAGTTTTTAACTAAATTTGTTTGTTTGTTTCTTAGTTTGGTTGCACCACATTCTTAAAGCAAACCGTAGTTAGTAGGTCGTAAACTCTCCGTAAAGACATGTGTAGTCTCAATGAATGACGCAATATCCAGTAAAAAGCATTTAAATCGTTAAACTGCTTTAAAATTCTGCAACTAATGCATTTATAAATAACTGTCCTATGAAAATGAAATTATAAATCACATTTTTATAGCACATTAAATTACAGTCAGTCAGTAATAACAGACGATGCACACACCTGCATCTCGAGCTGTGAATGCGCGCAAAATACACATGAAGTCATCAAAATATTAAACTTGAATTTTATATATTGTACATATGAAAGAGAAAAGAGCAGAGAGAAAAACTCAGTCATGAAGAAACTCTCGTTTTAATTGGTAGACACAATTAACACAAAACACTCCTTGAAAGAAAATTAAACTCGTCTTTCACAAACGCGAGATTTGTGTGTAAAATGAGGCTGAGTAGAGGGAGATCATTCTTCATTATCAACGCAAGCTCCTCATTGTAGACTAATCTCACTGTCATGTCTCCTCTACCGTTATACACGTTATACACGGTCCACAGTTTAATTAACCATATGTAACTGTTTTGGTGAAATCATTGCTGCAATCAAAAACGAGTAATGTATATGATTCAGCATAGCAGGAACTTCCCTGATATAACATGAGAACTGCAGAGTCCAGCATTTCTAATTAGGTCGTCACTTCAGTCAGCTCCCTTTTAGCCAAAGACATCTGCAGTTGGCATTGAAAGCAGTGTGGTGTATGGTAAAAGTTAAGTTTTCGAATTTGGCATCCTACCGCACAACACCACATGTCTTTTTTTGTAACCGGGGACCCGTGTGACGTCATGTGTGACGTAGGTTGGTAATTCGTCTATAGGGTTGTTCCGATACTAGCATTGATCTGGTATTGATATCGGTGAGTATTTCAAACTATTAACCATCTTTTTAAATGATATTGTACATGTCACCATTTTTCTCAGAAAACATATTTCTAAAGGTGCTGTTGACTAGAAATTTAGATTTTGAAAAGAAATCAATATATGCAAAGACAACAAATCAAAATTGTTTACAAATTAGATTATGCATAATAAATTGAAATGACACAGAAAAAAAGTATTGAACACATAAAGAAAGGGAGGTGTAGTAAGGCAGTGAAAGCCCAGACAGCAGCTGAAATCCTTCAGTAGTTATTCAGCAATCCTCTGTCCTTCATCATTGTAAATGAATATTAGCTGCTTTAGTCCAACATCTACATTAGCAGGATGATGAAGATGAAACCAGGGTAGACATTTTAGCAAGACAATGATCCAAAACACAGCCAAGGAAACTTTGCTTTCAGAAAAAGAAAATCAAGCTGTAGAATGGCCCAGCCAATCACCTGACCTAAATCTAATAGAGAATACAAAATAAAGGTCAGATTTGATAGACGAGACCCACAGAACCATCAGGATTTTTACAGTCTGTTGAAGTCATACCTGAGCAATTCATGTGACTTCATTCTCCATATGGGAGGCGTCTTTAAGCTCCCATGAACAAAAAAAGCCTTTTATATAAAGTATTAAATACTTTTCAGTTTTTACTTGTTCTATTGTAATTACTCATGATATATTTTTCCGATTTTTTTTTTTTTTGTTTTTAATTTTTATGTTTGTATTTTTTGGGTTTTTACAAAAATCTGGTTCAATCCCATGTCAACAGCTACTTTAAAAATGTTAATATTATTCCCAGGGAAAAGCATGACGTGTTTAATACTTATTTTCCCTGCTAAATGCTTTGCTTAACACTACAAACTCGGAGTCAGTTCTTCTTCGCTGCTCAGAATGCAAACACAGGAAGTTGTGCTCTTTTGCTACAACAATCACTGTTAAAGCAGTGAAGAAGAAGAGGGTGATGCACATTTTATTTTAAAAAATGTCTCTCAATTTGAAGCTTCAAAGTGGTTATTTTCCTATATTATTCATATTCATTTTTTTATATTTCTTTATTTTTGCACCGATTTTTATGCAGTTATACTGTAAAACTTGATTTGTTTTTTTTATATAGTGTTTGATTTATGGCTGAACTTGTTTTAGTAAACTACAGTAAATATTATTATCTGATCATAAAAATGTCAGATAATATAAATGTTCTAGTTCACTGTATGTATTTGTTCATGTTTAATTAATGGTTAAGTGTGAAGAAAACTGTAAATTAATTCTGTCATTTAGGGCTAGTAGTATACATACAACTGTTTCTACAGATACACACTCAGGTATCGGTTCAGTACTCAGTATCGACCGATACCCTGAGCTCAGGTATCTAACATACTGTAGGCTCATTCTGAAAACTTAGCTCTATATACATTTCTGGAGATCATGAATTATGTAGCGAGAGGAACGTATGGCTGCGTTTCGTCTTTAAAACGTCCTTTTCATGCTTACCAGCTAACCGCTTACCTCTGTGGCTCTCCATGTACGTCAACGGACTTGAGATGCAGAGAGGAGTTGACCACGAGGATGGAGTTCAAGATCAGGAAAGAACAGTTCCAGAAAGCAGGCAAGACAAAAACAAAAGTCTAAAAATAAAATAAACAAGTAAATAACAGGGTGAGAATGTGGTCAAATCTGAAAACGTGGTAAAAATCAGGCTGCCCGAGGGCTTTTCTTTTTTTGGATTGCTTTTAAAAACACTGTCGGTTGGGTTTAGGGGAGTGGGCAGGTCAATCGGTGCTTTTGAAAACACTATTGGTTGGGTTTAGGGAAGGAGGAGGGTGGGCCAGTCAGACAGTCAGTTGATATCGACTTCTGGTGGATTTACGCAAGAACAGCAGGCGAGAATGGCACTCACGAGAGAAATTTGAAATGTAAAAAAATGCGTACACAGCGGCCTCTGCTGGATTCACAAAAACTGCAAAAAAAAACAACAAAAAAAAAACCTCCTGGGACTTATTTGTCGCTTTCCAGAAATGTATATAGGGGTATGTTTTCAGAATGAGCCTGGGTTTAAGGTATTAGTGTCGGAAAGGTAACAAGGGTATCGGAACATTTGCATGACGTAGAAGCATCCCGCGAGTAATTCTAGAACTAACATATATTTTACACTCATGGAAATATAGAAATGTATGTGTTATAATGAAATAAAGTGACTATTATTTAACAATATGTTAAGGAAGAGTAACATTTCCTTTGATTACAGCCTGAAGCGGCCCTCACACTGTAAAAAGTGATTAATTAAACCCAGGCTCTTTCTGAAAACGTACCACTATATACATTTCTGGAGAGCCACAAATACGTCCCAGGAGCTAAGTTTTTTTCTTTGCAGTTTTTGTTTACACAAAACCACCAGAGGTCGCTGTGTATGCTTTTTGAGATCTCAAATTTCTCTCGTGAGTGCCATTTGTGCCTGCTGTTCACACATAAATCCACTAGAGGACGCTGCTGACTGCCTGACTGAGTGACTGACCTTCCTCCTTCCCTAAACCCAACCAATAGTGGTTTAAAAAACACCGCTTGACACTTTCTTAAACCTAACCAACAGTTTTTAAAAGCAATCCAGAAAAAGCAATGCCCTTCCCTAATTTTTACCACGTTTTCAGATTTTACCACATTTTAAACAGATTTTACCCTGTTATTCATTCATTCATTTTCTTTTCGGCTTAGTCCTTTTATTAATCCGGGGTCGCCACAGCGGAATGAACCGCCAACTTATCCAGCACGTTTTTACGCAGTGGATGCCCATCCAGCCGCAACCCATCCCTGAGGAAACATCCACACACACTCATTCACACTCATACACTATGGACAGTTTAGCCTACCCAATTCACCTGTATCTTTGGACTGTGGGGGAAACCAGAGAACCCTGAGGAAACCCACGTGAACACAGGGAGAACATGCAAACTCCACACAGAAACGCTAACTGACCCAGCCGAGGCTCGAACCAACGACCTTCTAGCACCACTGCGTCACCTATTTTACCCTGTTATTTACTTGTTTATTTTATTTTTTGCCTTGTGTTTTTTTCTTACCCGCTTTCTGAAACCGATCTTGGCTGGACTCGAACCTCGTCGTTGTGGTCAACGCTCTCTGCGTCTCAAGTCCACCAATGTACATGGCAAGCTAACTGGAAAAACTGGTAACAGTGGGAAAGCCGTCTATACAGAGGTAAGCAGTCAGCTTGTAAGCGTGAACAGGAACGGCATCATACCTCCCTGTAGCATTCGTTTTAAAGACAAAATTCAGCCATACGTACTTCTGGCTACATAATTCGGGATGTACAGAAATGGATATAGGGCTACGTTTTCAGAATGAGCTTGTGGTGTTTATTTCTGAGAGTGTACTGTTTGAGGAATAAAAGTGTTTTTTGTTTATTTAATTGACTTTTTACAACTTTATCCCACCCTCAGCTGCATCCCATATCAAGTCATGCATCTAACATTACCACACACACATATACAAACATACAGGTCACACTTTATTTTGATGTCGGTTTGTTAAATTTAAGTTACATTGCATCTACATGCCAACTAATTCTCATTAGATTATGAGTAGACCGTTAGGTTGGGTTAGGGTTGGGGTTAGGGTTAGTGTAAGTTGACATGTACTTACTAAGTTTCTTATAGTCAGTTAAATGTCTGTTGAAGAAGCAGCATCAGCAGATATTAAGCAGACAGTCTACTAATACACCATCAAAAAAAAAGTCTTACCAACATACAAACTACGATCAGTTGAGGCAAAACTAAATGTCATCTGATGAATCTATTGAAGTAAGCTGATCTCTTCTGGCTGCATTATGGGCTGCAGTAATGGGACACCCTTCTGCTGCTTTGCATAGTTTTGCTGGAAACGTATAAGAATTTCCAAGGCAAATCTGTTGCCGCGTGTGTGGGCAGAACAACAAACATGACTGTTCACCAGTCATGCTTCACTCTCTGCCAATCAGAAATAACATACAGACAGGAGACCAGGACAGTTCATTGAGTGACTCCTTTCTCAGTCACATGACTTTTCTTAGAAATCTCTTTTTGTGTGTGTATGTGTACAGTTAAAGCTGAATTATTGGCCCTCCTGAATTATTAGTCCCCCTGTATTTTTTAATGGAAACAAGTTTCACATTTCTAAACTTAATAGTTTTAATAACTCATTTCTAATAACTGATTTATTTTATCTTTGCCATGATGACAGTACATAATTTTTGACTAGTTATGTTTCAAGATACTAGTATTAAAGTGACATTAAAAGGCTTAACTAGGTTAATTAGGCAAGTTAGGGTAATTAGGCAAGTCATTTTGTAACAATGGTTTGTTCTGTAGACAATCAAAACAAATACTGCTTAAGAGGGCTATGATATAGTGATAAAATGTTTTTTTAATTAAAAACTGCTTTTATTCTAGCCAAAATAAAACAAATAAGACTTTCCCCAGAAGAAAAAATATATGCTCTGTTAAACATAATTGGGAAATATTTAAGAAAAGACAAAACAAATAACAGGAATACTAATAATTCTCACTTTAACTGTACGTGTGTGTGTTTTAGATGATTTTGGTCTGTGTTGCATTCAATTTTCAATGTCAATTTGACTAACCATGCCAGTTTGTTTGGAAATGAATCAAACTCCATGTTTTCAGCAGTAATCAACTGAATTCATCACAGGTGAAACTTCTGAAACTTCTCAAGAATGATCAGTGGATACAGAATGGACCTGAGCTCAATTTAGAGCTTCACAGCAAAGGCTGTGAATACTTATGTACATGTGATTTTACAGGTTTTTTATTTGCAATAAATGTGCAGCAATTTCAAAAAGTCTTTTTTCACATTGTCATTATGAGGTATTGTGTGTACAATTTTGAGAAAATAAAGGAAGTTAATCCATTTTGGAATAAGGCTGTAACATACACAAATGTGGAAAAAGTGAAGCGCTATGAATACTTTCCAAATGCACTGTACGTTTATGCATTCAGCAGACACTTTCATCCAAAGTAAATGACAATTAAGCAACTTAAGCAGTAAGGATTTGTTTCATGTATTAATTTATGTTAATATTCATACATCAGTTGTCCAAATCAGTTGTAGATTTTATTTTTATTGTTATTATTTTACATCAGTCCATTATTTATAGTCATTTCTACATATTCTACAGTCCATATAGTCATTAAATGTTTTAACTTATTATTTTTTTAGCAGATGCTTTTTTATTCAAAGTGACTAAAACAGAGGAACAATGCAATTTGTCAAATGCTCAGTTTGTTTTAATTTAGTTTATTTTGATTTCACATTTAGCAAATGCTTTTATTCACTGCAACTTTTTGTACCGTTTGAGGAATAAAAATAATTATTTGACAAATTATTTACATGTTAAATGTCTCCCATTTGGGTGACACAGTGGTTAGCACTGTCGCCTCACAGCATGAAGGTCACTGGTTCGAGTCCCGGCTGGGTCAGTTGGTGTTTCTTTGTGGAGTTTGCATGTTCTTCCCGTGTTGGCGTGGGTTTTCTCTGGGTGCTCCGGTTTCCCCTCAAAGTCCAAATACATGTGCTAGAGGTGAATTGAATAAACTAAATTGTTTGTAGTGTATGTGTGTGAATGAGTGTGTATGAAAGTTTCCCAGTACCGGGTTGCAGCTGGAAGGGCATCCGCTGTGTAAAACATATGCTGGATAAGTTGGCGATTCATTACGCTGTGGCGACCCCAGATTATTAAAGGGACTAAGCCGAAGGAAAATGAATGAATGAATGTTTCCCATTTGTCAGATACTTTTATCCAAAACGACTTACAGGGTGTTGTTTTTTTACAAGTAAACAATATTCATTGTCTACAAAACCAGTTTTTATTTTATTTTCATTCATTCATTTTCTTTTTGGCTTAGTCTCTTTATTCATCTGGGGTCACTACAGCGTAATGAACTGCCAACTTATCCAGCATATGTTTTTACGCAGCGGATGCCCTTCTAGCTGCCACCCATCACTGGGAAACATCGACTCACACTCATAAACTACGGTCAATTTTAGCTTACCCAATTCACCTATACACGTCTTTGGACTTGTGGAAGAAACCGGAGCACCTGAAGGAAACCCACACGAACACAGGGAAAACATGCAAACTCAACACAGAAATGCCAACTGACCCAGCCGAGGCTCGAACCAGCTACCTTCTTGCTGTGTGGCGACAGCACTACCTACTGCGCCACCGCGTCACCCTTTTATTTTATTTCATTTTATTTTATTTTATTTTACAATGACAGATTTTTTTTAACCTTTAAATAGATTTTACTTGCATTTGGTTCTAGCAAAAAAGCGAACAAATGTCATGCAGTACAGCAGCAATTTCTAAAATTGTTATACATTTTATTTTATCTATAAAAAATATATACACTCTAAAAAATTCAACTTAATTAACTATCCAATGGGTTTGTTGTTTTTAATTAAATTTCTAGGTCTAAATTTAACCCAGTGTTTGGGTTTGTCCATATTTTACGAAATTTGGGTTGAAATATTTGGGTTGCGGCTGGAATGGCATCCACTGTGTAAAACATATGCCAGAGTGGTTGGCGGTTCAATACGCTGTGGCGACCCCTGATAAATCAGGGACTAGGCCGAACAAAAATGAATCAATGAATGGGGTGAAATAACCCAGCATTTTTAGAGTGTATATAGTATTTATCCATGTGTGATGATAAAATAACACAAGATTTCTCAAAAACATATCTTTTCTCCTACTTCCTCTAGTCTGGTTGTATCAGCATGGAGCTTAAGAATGCCCGCTGACGCCTCTCTCCATCCCCTGCCTGCTCTGTCATGGAGTCAGACCCAAATGCCCTCCGCGACCCCTACAAACTGGACACGGGCGACTCCGAGCTACCTGATATGGAGTGCGCCATCTGCTTCTGCCAGTTCAACAATGTCTTCAACACCCCCAAAGTCCTGCAATGCAAGCACACGTTCTGCCTGGAGTGCCTCGCCCGGATGAACATCAAATCCAACCAACCCGAGACCATCCAGTGCCCGCTTTGCCGTTCATACACCCCTTTACCAGATTTGGGACTCCCAAAATTAGCCAATGACTCAACGGTGCTCTCTTATCTCCCGTCTGCAATGCAGCACGTCTACAGCATTCGTTTTAACCGAAATAAAGGAAAACTGCAGGTTAAGCGGGTGCCCAGTTCTGCCCCAATACACACACACACTGTTAGCCAGAGTTTGGATGTGGGCATCCCGGCCGGCCTGCAGGGATCATCAGGAGAGGGCAGAGAGAGGTCTTTACTGATGACCATCCTGCGGACGCCGATCTGCAAGGCTTTTCTAATGAGCACGGTGGCCATAATAGCGGTCGTTTTCACTATTACTATTATAATACTGCAGCAGAAGCACTAAAAGGGGTCTGTATGCTTTGAGGGTCCCCCAGAGATCTGCTTTATTAGTATTAAAAGATTCAAAGTACATAGTTCACCCAAAAAAATTATAATGTACTCACTATTTACCAGAGCTGCACAATATATCACATGTCACATCGCAAGATATACAATGTTCAGTCAGAATCATAAATGACCAGGAGCTTCAGAATGTCTCGGTTACGAACGTAACCCACGTTCTCTGAATAATGAACGGAGACATGTGTCTAGATAAAGACACTATTGGGAAATCGCTAGACAACCAATAGTATCTT
>CAIGQZ010000427.1:31291190-31307685 GCA_903798205.1 Danio tinwini
GAACGAAACCTACGTTTTCTGAATAGGGAATGGAGACGTGTGTCTAGTTAAAGACACTATTGGGAAATCGATAGACGACCAATAGTATCTTTATCTAGACACACGTTGGAGTTTCCATGAAGATGAACGTCTCGGTTACAAATGTAATCTACGTTTCCCGAATAGGGAATGGAGACGTGTGTCTAGATAAAGACACTATTGGGAGATCGCTAGACGACCAATAGTTTCTTGATCTAGACACACCTCGGAGTTCCCATGAAGGGGAACACCTGTGATTTGTAGAGTCACTGATACGTTTAACTATAATATAGTGAACGTTTATCATTTACATGTGTTTTTAAGGTCTGTGAGAATTTCAAGAAAGTTTAAAACATTTGGGCACAAGAAATGATGTTTGATGTTTGGAGGTGTAACCAAGAGTAATTATATTTAAAGATTTATGCAAAAAACTAAAGTTTTTCTTATGATTTTTGTTTTGTTTCTAGTCCAAAGATCTACATTTTAAATCAAAAATAAGATTAATATTGTTTTAAGGAATTTTGACTTATTTCTTCTAAAGGTGAAAACTAAATATTTTTACTTGATCTAGGATTTATTTTTTAATATTTCAACTAGAAACAAAACAAAGTAAGAACAGCTATTTTTGTTTATTGCTTTGTGATTATTTAATTTCTGTACCTAAATACTGGTTAGACTTCTCAGAAAAACTGTCAAATAGTGATATTTAAACCATCTTGTGAAACTGTATTCCTATTGCAATATTTATAGAAGAAAACATATATAATATAATATAAACATATAAAATATATTGCATCAGATTGTGCAGCCCCTACTATTTGCTCTTTTAAGTGAGCGTGAGTTTCTTTCTTCTGTTGATCACTAAAAGATGTTTTAAAGAATGCTGAAAACATGTAACCATTGACTCTTCAGTCACATTTTATGGTATCACTTTTTGTTTTAATGGTCCCTTTAATGCATTTTGTTGAGTTTAATTTTCATTGCATCTACATGCCAACTAACTCTCATTAAGTAAGACTCATAAGTAGACTGTTGGGGTTAGTGTTAGTGTAAGTTTCTTTTAGTCAGTTAAATGTCTGTTGAAGTAGCAATATCAACAGACAGTACTAATACTCGAATGAGAATTAATTGGCATGTTGTTGCAATGCAACTTTTAGTCAACAAAATATGCAATAGGCACCGTCAAAATAAAGTCAATAAGGTTGACAACCTTTACAATAAGGTTGTATTAATTAATGTATTTACTAACTGGAACAAGCAATGAACACATTTTCTTTACTGTATTTATTCATGTTTGTTAACATTAATTGAAATGAAGTTGCTTGTCGTTAACTGGTGCATTACGGTGCATTAACTAATGTTAACAAGTATGAATTTGGATGATAATAATGCATTAGTAAATTTTGAACTACATTTAATAAATGCTGAACAAGTATTGTTCATTATTAGTTCATGTTAATAAATACATTAACTAATGAAACCTTATTGTAAAGTTTGACCAACTTTCTATAATAGGAAAAACAAATACAACGGAAGTCAAAGGTGACAGGTTTCTAACATTCTTCAAAATATCTTTTTATGTGTTCAACAGATGAACTCATCAAGGTTTGTAATAAGTAAAGGATGGGTAAATGATAAAAGAATTTTCAGTTTTGGGTGAACTGTCGCTTTGAAGGTCTTTGCACGCTGAAGTCGGAAATCTTTGTAAGCATTTTTTTTCATATTCATGTCCTATGATTTCATTAATACTGTGTATTAATTAATCTGTTGCACAAAACAACAACAATCATACAATAATTTAGAGTCAAAGCAGTGATGTTTGTTTTCCACTCTCTTAAAAAAGAAAAATAAAGAGGAAATATTGAGCCATGCGGGATTATCCCGAAATGCAAAGTTCATTTCAGGAAATCAGTCACATTTTCATACTTTGCTTGGGATACTGAAGCCACATAACACAAATATTCCATAAATAAATTCTGAATAGAGATAGACAGCATGTCAAAGCTATGGACACACACAATTTAGTTTTTCTGAATTGTGGGGACGTTGCATATAGGTTTCCATTGTTTTTATACTGTACAAACTGTATTTTCTATCCCCCCTACTCCAACCTATCCCTAAACCCAACCCCTCTTATTTTTTATGACAAACAGTACTGAAATCAGTAATTTGTATGTGATTGGCACAATGTGAGGAAGAATGATTTTTCAGACAAATTTCAGTGTGTGATGAACTTAGCAGTGCTATCAGGAGGCCCCACATCAAATATTCTTTCATTAGAATTCAAAAAGTACTGTGACTGAATTCAGGCTACATGACTGAACACTACTGAACCTTGTTTTGGGAATTATGGACAATACTGTTGTGGCCTTACTGTAAAATATATTGATATTACTTTCTTTGAAATAAATTATGCTGAGGGAGTGTTTACATGACACCATTTTCAGCTGGAAAAGCTTTTATTAGTTTTCATTTATATGACAACTGCATTTTAAGGACTTAAAAATGTTTGAAATCTGGTAATAAAATGATAATATCATCTGTGTAAAATAAAAAAAAACATAATATGTGACCATGCATGCATAATATTTTATGCATGCCAAAACCCATTAAAATATTAAGTAAAGATGATATGTAAAATATTTTCGTAAATTTCCTTTTGTATATATATCAAAACATAGTTTTTGATTAGTAATACGCATTGCTAAAAACATTATTTGGACAATTTTAAGAGTGATTTATTATTATTTGTCTGAACTTACCCACATAAAAAGTTTTAAAACAAGACCACATTTTTATTCAGTCTTCAGGCACGAGTGAACAATTGAAAACCAAAATAATGACAACTGAACTGTACTGTATGTGCACAGGTGTGTATATGTGACTTTTAAAAAATTTGCCAACTGGCCTGACATGAAGAAAACAGCATTTTTATTTGTTATCATGGAATAATAAAATAGCATTGTAGTCTGTACACAAAACTTTACAAAAATGCAATGAAATCCTTTCTGTTTTTAGTATATTGCTATCATGTAAATGAACCCCCGAATATACATGAGACTTCCAAGAAGCAGTGTCGTACTTTTTGGTATTTTACATCAAATCTGTAATTATATATATATATATAAGGAAAATGAATGAATGTATTCGTGTAGATAGGATAAAAACAAAGCTGGTCTGTCCCGGATCCTCAACCAGATGGCGCTCTTTCATTACTCTTAATCGTGAAAACGGCCTGAAGATCAGTAAAACGTGCTGCCGACGCAATGGAAAAGTACCAGCGCTCGCCCTCCTTCAACTCTCTTCGCCTTGTATGGACGACAAAAGCAAACAAAAGCCTGTGAGTGCCACACGAAACTGGAGAAATCTCAGAAATGGGGAAATTGATTTCTGTGCAACTTTGTGACTTTTAGAGGAAGTGACCGAGGGGGAAAGTAGAAGGAAGTGGTTTGCAATACTTTGCACTGAAAGAGCTGGACTTTTTTTTGTTGTTAAATAGTGAATACATAATCGTGCTGTGTAGGCTACAAATGACTATACATTTGTTGTTGTTGTTGAATCGTTAGGTGACGATATTACTGTTTTATTTGGGTTCATTATATTTTTAAGCATATTTTGTACAATAAAAGTACCAGTACCATGGTGCATCAAGTAGCGATGTTTGATGTTAAAATGCATTAGACTTGACAAAAAACGACAGTAAACTAAAATTAGTGTTTTACTTTTTGTTTAGTTCAGTTTAGGTGGTTAAAATGTTGCAGGGGAAAATAGTCTTTAAATAAATGTTATTAATACTGCCCTTAAAGGGCACCTATTTTACCCCTTTTTTTAAGAGGTAATATTAATATTATGGTTCTTCTGAGCGTGCCAGTTTAGGTTCAGTTCAAAACACAATTCAGATTTTTTATTATAATGTGTTAAAAAGTGTCATTTTGGGGGCGTGTACACAGGTCGCTGTTTTAGGGGCATGTTGCTTCACATGAAAACTAGTTTCGACTTCCCGCCTAACTTAACAAGGGGGCGGAGCCAAGAGCTTCCGCTTTGTCTATGGCTACAGACAGGCAGACTGAGAGCAGAACAGTGAGAGGATCAGCATTCAGCCGTACATGTACGACTCGGACACAGACTAAGCAGAGAGTACAAAATCATTTGTGTCTTTGTATAGTTTTACAGCCAACTGTGTGCTAGTTTAAAACTCTGAGCTTGTAGACTACACCGAAACTCATAACCAAGCACACTGAATTAACTTTGACTGAAGGGCATCACACACCGGATGCACCGCAACATGGCGCGCATATGACAGTTGAAAGTATCGCACACTTGCAACGTCGGTGTGTCACCTGATTGAAACGTATGTTTAGAATTCAGAAATGCATGCCGCTGCGTGGCACAACGCTACTTGTCGCTGAGTGGCGTTCTGGTGTACGACCTGCTTGAGGCTATAACTAAAGGGCGTCATACATCATACACGGCGTCATACGCTGCTCAGAGCCACGACACGACACACCAGATGCGCACATTCGCATGTTATATAAAATGAAACTGTTCAGATAACTCTCTGTGGTGCGACAGAAATATGAACTGTGTCCTGAGCAGGGCCAGCGCGTCCATAGAGGCGACCTAGGCGGCAGAGTAGTGAGCGAACCCCCCAGTCCTCACTTTCATCCGCGACACCCACCCCCTACCTTCTGGTACTCAGTTTCATCGGCGACACCGTTCGTTATTTCCAATGGAGGGACGCGCACGTGAGGCAGCGCGCCCGCACTTTCCAGCTGCACCTAGTTAAGATGACAGGGAGCTTCTGTGACCGCAAGAAATGCAAACCGCTGAAGTTTAAGGAAGACGCAATGAAAAGTACACATTTATGCAAACCCACCAAAACTCACAAACACTGGCGGCGAGGAGAGCGATAACCTGGAGAATGTTGAGCCCAATGAGCCTTCCATCTAAAAATAGAGCAAGGGTGTTTCTTTGGTGACGTCGCTTTGACTCACACGCTGAAAATGGTGGACGTGAAACAACATACTGAGGAGATGGTAATGGCCACCTGTCAATCAATATTGGTGGGCGGGGGGACCGCACTCCTACGTCAAGTTGCGGTCGATCTCAAAACCGTTCCAATTAGTCCACCGTTTTTGTTGTTAAAAACAAAAAAAAGGACTGATTGTGTTTATATCACCCCAATATGACAGTCTATACACTATACCTACACATGTCTGTCCAAACAGCCTGAAAAGTAGATTTTTCACCATAGGTGCCCTTTAACTCACTAGTGTTGAATTGAGTGAAATGGCTTCAAAGATTTTTTGTTGCCTGGACGAAGTAATTACATATAGGACATTGGAAAATTGGCAATTACATGTTATAGTAATGACATTTATCTACTAAAAAAAAAAAATCAATACTTGACCTCTGACCCCTATTTTGAAGTTACTGTCTTCTGCCTTTGGATTGTATGCAAAAAGTGAGAAGTTATGCCAAGGCAAAAAGCAGTAGTTCCAGAGGATCTATATAGCCAGGGCTGTACTGGACATAGGGAGCACCGGGAAAATCCCTATCATGCCTGCCGTGCATCAAACCCCCCGCTCTTCACTTTCTAGATCGCATCAGATGTGGCCTGACTGACAGTTACTTTTGTCTAGTTGAAAATACTTTCCCCTCCCCCCCTCCCCTTTGGGAAACGTACCGTATCACTTTTTGGGTACCCCTTGCAAAGGGTACTAAAAGGCGGAGCTAGATGCGCAGCTAAACGCTATTGGTTTACAGAGACACATCACTCACTCATGGAGCTAGCCAGAATGAAAACAAAGGAACCGCCATGTTTTAAATACACAGCCGAGACATTACATCATAATACTGTATGCATATAATAACGAGATATGGTCGACCTGAGCTCAAACAAATGACGTACAGCCATGAAACCAAGAAGAACAAAATATGCTGTTGTTTTACGAGGCCGTATAAAAGTATGAGCGGTTTCACTTTCTCCAGGGTGCTAATGATCGCGTCTGTATTTGAAATAGGGATCTTCTTGAGCTGATGATTATGAGGAGCAAAACGTTCAGCAACCTGAATCATGAACAAACTGCTACGTTTATCATCACCTTTTTTACTATTATGAACTGGGAATGACGGATTTACTTTCTAACAGCGGTTATATGAGCTAGATGTAAAGATGCAGATGAGAGGTTTGCTATGACTGGGCTATATGTTGCGTGTTGTTTTTGATCCCAAATAAGGACTAAATGTTTTTTTGGATGTTTTAAGGACTAAAGATGTTTTGCGTTCCCTCTTTCACTTCCTGTTCACTTCATACATGTCAATCCTCCCGTTTTTGCCTGGATTATCTCGTATTTTACAATTCTATCCTGCTATCATCATATCATTCAGTATCAGCGAACGCATGTATGAGCCAATGACTGGTATAAGAGCTGACTGACAGAAGCGCTCCGTATGATAAACTGATCCCAGATCAGCTTTTGTACACGCCATTTAAAGGAAATATTTGATAACAGTGGTGTCACTGTAAGGATGCACAGATCTATAATGAAAGTATTCCATTACTTTCGTAACTGTTTGTGCATTAGTTTGTCATTAGGTGTGTTTAAAATAAAACACGCAGGATGGACAGGTTTACATATTATTAAGAGTATTTGTCTTGTTTAAACATACACCCGAATATCCCAAAATGCCCTGCACTTTCGCTCCACTTCAAATGGCGTGTACAGAAGCTGATCTGGGATCAGTTTATCATACGGAGCGCTTCTGTCAGTCAGCGCTTATACCAGTCTGAATGATATAATGATATCAGGATAGAATTGTAAAATATGGGATAATCTAGGCAAAAACGAGAGAGTTGACATGTATGAAGTGAACAGGAGGTGTTTGTGGAAAAACATCTTTGCCTTCCCTCGCAAAACATTTTTGTGAGGGAACGCAATCTTTGCGAGGGAACGCAAAAACTTAAAACAATATATATTTTCCTACCACTGTTTTTTTTTTCTCCCACTCAGTTTTTTTTTTCCACCATCACGTCCCTTCCGGGTCTCCGTAACTAAATGTATGCTGTGTGTAGTTTTTCTGTAATTGGTAACAAATCAGGGACTGTAAGGGTCTGTATGTGTTCATATATGTTGCATTTAATTATTTGTCATATAATTGCAGACGTTACAGTAGGCTATTTCACACTATCATTAATCTACAGTTATAATCAACTCATGTTCATAGTGTTACGGCCAGCTCGCTCCCGACCGTACAATAAAATAGGATCAGATACACAAAAGGTATATAATGAAATAAACATTTATTAAAGGGAATAACAAAGTACAACAAACTGTCTAGGGTTTGAAAGAAATAAGAAATCAACTTAAATTCTCTCAACGAAATACAACACAACTAAGACTTAGTAATGAACATTTATACATAAGTATTTATGTGTATGAAGCATCTGTTTTGTGAGAAGTGCTTCTCATGATATGTGAGCGACCCATACAGCTTTACTTTGACATTTCCTCGAACAAGAATGACGTTGACTGCAACGTTCTGTCGTACACCACGCCCACCAAAAGACTACCATTGGTACCCTTTTAGCAGTGGAAACGCAAGCCTGATAAAGGTGACTCGTACCAAGGGCCGGCGCGTCTATAGAGGCGACCTAGGCGGCTGCCTAGAACGCAATATAATGAGGGCGGCAAACGCGCCCTGCTGCCCAACCCAATGTACTGACTTTCATCCACAACATCAACAGAACACTTGCATAATAGGCATCTGGCATAATAGTGAGGGCGGCAAACGCTCCCCGCTGCCCAACCCAACATACTGACTCATCAGCAACATCAACCCCCCGTCCTCACTTTATGAACTGGTCAGGTTCGTTTTCACTTTCGGGTTGAGGGCGGCGTGCTAGTCCATTGTCTAGAGCGGCAGTTCGGCTTGCTCCGGTCCTGCCCGTACCGTATACTATACCAGTCAGTGGAAACGGGCCATTACAGCCATGTACTTATTGCTATCCTGTGCTTTGGTTGCATTTTTAAATTACATTCCAAAATGTAATACATAATATGTAGTTTCTGTAATTGGAAAGTAATTGTTTACAGTATTATATATATTAGTAATATTGTTGTCTCTGTATTGTGACATGTTACACTACTTTTAACATTAATTTTGAGTTAATTTTTGATATCAAAGATATAACCTTGTTATCTAGACTGTATATCAGCGGTACCTAAACGTTTTAGAGTGGCATACTCCTTAACTTCCTTTGCATTCTCTCTTCCACCTCGGCTTTTCCCACTAAGGCACAATATTTGCATTTTAAATAAATTTTCCATTGAATTATTTACTTTTATGAATTCCCTTATGATTTTTTTTTTAAATGAATAATGTTTCAAATAAAAGTATAAAAAAGTTAATATGCAACTATAGTAAAACATAAGTTATCCATGTATTAACTAAAACCGCCAGTAAGTGGTGGTAAGGCACTGTCTTAAGACATTTATTCAGTAACAAAGAAACAGTTGTATTTCTGAATAGGTCAATGAATCGACTCTCACAATTCATAAAAAAAAATGTTACCCCAATTAATTTACAAAAATAACCCAGCCTAGCCTAAAGAACGACTGGACTGGTGTGAACGCCAGCAGGTTAGAATAATGATCGTTCTTGAAGATTAAACATCTCCGTCGACATTAATTGCAGTGGATTTTGTTGGGTTACAAGAAAAGGTAGGAAATGGTTTTAACTGCGAACTGTACTGATTTTGTTTGATCATGCTACCATCCTAACACTGTCACGACATTGCAGCCAACTAACTAACAACTAACTATTGCAACTAGTCAAGACATTATTTTCTTGAAAAAACAATGCTATTGACTCAAGATACTTATCCACATGATAAAGGAGGTCTTTATTGTCCCAAAAATATCAATAACTCATTTTCGTTCAAAAAAAAAAAAAAGTTACGGTCTTTTGCCTTTGCACGGCAGAATAAATGTAAAGGCACAAAAACTTGAAGTTTCATTTGTAAGCATAGTTATTTTTTTCCACCATTTTAAAGGTATATAGTCAATCAAAAATGAAAAGTTGCTGTTAGGTTACTCTCTGTCAGGCCATCCAAGATTAATGCCCCATTCACACGGGGCTTCAGCGTCAACGCTTAACAGAGAGCGTGTCTGAAGTTGGGGCTGACGCGATCATCATAGCAGCGTCAGCCAATGAAATTAGTCAGCAATAGGCCACTGTCTGAGCTGGTGCATTTGCATACAGCAATCTTATTGGCTGACGATTCCGGATCCACAATGCAGTTCGGCAACTCCTGACATCACCCATTCAAAGTGAATGGGAAGCGTTGAAGCTGACGCCCCGTGTGAATGGGGCGTAAAGGCTTATTAGTTCACCCAAAATAAAAATAATTAAAGTACACATGAAGTCAAAACTGACCATATTGATTTTGTTAGCTCACATTGCTAGTTTTGTGGTGAACAATTAATCTGTGCTTGTTGTTAAGAAAAAAAATGTGCTTGTAATCTAAAATTGAATTCTGAAAATGCACTTCCTATTTGTTCCATGTACCCAAATCCAATTCGTAAATTCAAAACATGATTCAAAAATACACAAATTCAATTCGTTAAAGGGTCACGAAACCCCCCTGTCTCAGCAGGGTGTTTTCACACCTCTAATCTGGAAAAAGTCAGGAAAGTGAGTGTGTTCAGCTCTGGGAGTGTGTGAGTGTCGGGGGAGGGAAAGAGGGAAGGATTTGCAAAGAAGGGAGTTTCCATTTGGGCACGTGCTGATTTTCACAGGCAAAATAAACACACAGACGCAGGGGAGAAAGACAGTGACTGTGTTTACATGGACATCAGTAATCGAATTATTTGCCAAATTATTAATTAGTTGAGTTTAACTGCAGTTTGGCACTTTCACTTTTTATTCAGGAACATTTCCTGCATGCCCCCATGACAAACTAGAGGAACTGCTGGAGAGTGAAGTTTTAATGGAGTGTTTGATATTGCACGGTGTATGGGAGAAAAAAAAATCCTCCACATTTCTTGGTAACTTAGATGCACTCGGTAGGGAGCGCCAGAATGCTGTGTGTGTGTGTAGACTATCCTGTCACAAAATGTGGCGAAAATCCTACTCGACAGTAAAAGTTTGATTGTGGTGTTTACATACGGAGAGCAGCATTTACAGCAGATCTTTCAGTCTATAATATTATACTATAATATTGCAGTGATATTAACATACTGTAAAATTAGCAACTAAATCATTTTGACTATGGTATGTCTTTAAAAACTGAAAGAGCACTGCTGACGATACGAACTAACTTTGCCATCTGAATGAACAAACAAAGGGCACTGATCACACACACTTACCAAATCTGTAGAGACAGGACAATCAATACAAGCTAGAGCCGTGTCTTTTTTAAAAGGAGACGAGCGGCAAATCCAGATTTCATCATTTAGAGATGCGGAAAGCTCTAGGGTAAAAAAAAGTACCTTACAAACGCATGTGAGTCCAGCTGCGCTCTCATTGCGGGGAAATGAAAACAAAACCTTCGTTGCAGCACAATAATAAACGCAGCAGCGAAATAATAAATGCAACACTGACGACCCACGTCTCCAAATTCTCATTCTTTCACTTGTTTTGGCAACACAACGTGGCGTCTCTCTGTCGTGTAACAGGTAAAACAGTCTTCGAAGCTGTCATGCATATTAATGAAGTTGCGCACGAATGCTCATGAATCATGCTGCACTCTCAGAGACGTCACGATGCACTCACAGGGACAGACATCCACTCTCCACGCTGGATTACACGCAAATATTTAATGGCCGTGACGCAGCTTCAAAAATTAAGTTAATTAAGTTTCAAACCGGAAGAACAAATTTGCTCAAAGTAACGCAAAAACATCCAATTTTTACTTTTTAGTGCAATATATGTGTCCTAATAGTGTTTATAGCAGCGTGGGACACATATATGACTGTCAACAGATCAAAACATGTGTTTGCGTGTTTCGTGACCTTTTAAAACACGATTCAAAAATAGACAAATCCAATCCATTTGGCGAAAATATTTATGATTTTTACTTGCGACACAAATTGTGTGTTGTATTTATGAACTGTGTTTTGAATTCACAAATTGTATTTTGTAAACGTGAATTGTGCCTTGCATGTATGGATTGTATTTTGTAAATGTACTATTTTTGAGACTGATCTGGTTCCATAGAACCTGGCCTCCACACACAAACACACACACACACACACACACACACACACACACACACACACACAAGCAAAAAAACACACACACACACTCTAAAAAAAACCAAAAAAAACCCTGAAACAGTCAAAACTTCTGCTAGTTCTCATGAAGGACACATAACACCAGCCCACACATTTGGCTAAAGCTGCCATACACACACACACACACACACACACACACACACACACACACACACACACACACACACACACACACACTCTTTTGTCAAAGCAAAATCACAATAGTGCATTGTACTTGAGAAGTTTTTCACAAGAAGAGCACAAACAGTAAAACCTGCCAGTGATCCGGTCTGGTTACCGTCTTTATGTTGCTTTAAATATCGCCTGACGTACATCAGCATTTTAGCAGAGATGACGCAGCGTTATGACATCAAACTGTCTGAGGGAATCACCAGTGATCAAACTAACCCAACATTTACAATACTACAGTACATTAAAAATCACCACTGTACAATCAAACCATCTGGAGACTGTAATGTCTGGACGTCTGATCCCAATCCACACAGCGTGAATCACTCCAGATTTATTTGAAGAGCAGATTTTCCTCAAACTCTTTACTGTAAGTCTTAGTGTTTTATCATTAGGGAAACTTGAACTAACAATGAACCCCTTTTTGGTCATTCAAGGGTGTTTTCCATTTATTTATGCTTTTTGAATTGCACCAATAGGTTTTGATGTTGAATAGTTATGAAGTTAGTACAAAACTAAGTTACTTTTATTCACATTCTTTAGTAGTTTAAAAAAACATGCAAGTCTGGATCATTCACAAAATCCATTTTTGAAACTTATACATCATCTGAAAGCTGAATAAATAAGCTCTCCACTGATGTATGTTTTGCTAGATAGGAGGATATTTGGCAGAGATACAACTATTTGAAATATTTTAATCACAGGGTTTAGAAAGAAACTCAAAATATTGCTCTTAAAGAGCCCCTATTATGGGTTTTTGAAAATGACCTTCCATGTAGTGTGTATCACAGCTCATAGTGAAGTGAAATATCCAGCTAAAGCTTAAATCTGAAAGTGGACAGTTTTTAAAACTATTGATTCATCTATAAAAGAGTCGACTCATAGTGGCTTAAATGAATCGTCTTCATAACGAGTCTTCAGCCGTTTCGGCGTGGCGTCATCGCGAAACATAATGGTTGCGCGCGCAGACCCGGCAAAATTCAAACCTGCGGCCCCGCCCACTAACACAGCAGCAAGACGCTCATGAAGACGCTGTGCTTACCTGGATATTGTTGGAATTGTGAGGGAAAGGAGTCGTTCAGAAATCTGCACGTTTACAATGGGTGATCTATCACTACACAGCTCATGCTTTAGTTTCTGCCTGACACCAGGGGTGCAGGCAAAATAAGGACAAAAAAATTGGTACACCGGTAGGCTGCTGAACGCTGGGCTTTGGGCTGTTGAGCAGCACTGAAAAGGCTGGCGAATGGAGAGCGGGAGCCCGCAGAGATAGCTTGTCAGAGGACAGAGGATTCTACAACCTCCCGGCTGGGGATGTGATCGTTTAGAAAAGCAGTACAGGTAAGCACTTAAAACATATAGCAGTTCACGGACGAGGTGCCACAGCAATGATTGCAAATAGAAATGATCTACATGTTTTGTTACTAGTAACCGCGTGTACTCTATCAGGTTAACTCTTTATATTCTCATATCGCGTCTAATGCCACGTTGTAAACGCGACGCGTGCTGCTTTGTTTACAGATTTAAATGCTTTCGTGAGCTCGTTCCACTGCCGTTTGTCGTTGCTATGGCCACCGTTAGCTGATCCTGCACAGGTGCAGCGGTCAAGGTTTAGAATAGTTTATCTTTGCTGCTGTGTGGATTAAAATTGAATGTATGTCATGCATATGCTAGTGTTTAACTGCACTGCTTTCGGAGCTGAGGTGTCTGAATAACACTGTTGAGAAGCGGGTACTGTTTACTGTGGTGTTAGTAAGTTTACTTTGAAGCATGTTTCGAGCGTCCGCTGCGATACAATGTTGGCGACCCGCGGCCACGGGCTTGATAAACTACGCTGGCCATATTACTGTCTCACGCTGAACGCTGTCGACCAATGGCAACAGGCTGTCATCGGTCCAATCAGCGCAGATTAGCTTTGCGCTAAGCAGGGGTTTGGGAACAAATGAATCGCTGAACGATTCATATGGGAGTCGCTGGGATAATTAGGTAAAAATAAATGCATATTATAAGACCATGAACGTGTTTTTTGACCTTGCATACATATCAGTATGTTGTTGGAGACCCATAAAACCAAAATATGACCCTTTTCAATGTGTAATAGGGGCTCTTTAAAGCTGTCCAAATTAAGTTCTTAGCATGACTGTTCATTCATTTATTTTAATTCAGCTTAATTCCTTATTTATTAGTGCTCGCCACGGCTGAATTGCACCCCCCCACACACACACCCACACTTTTTTTTTTTTTCCTGATGTGGACAAAGCGGTATTTACATTTTTTTGTGTACACAAAAGTGTTCTTGGGGCTTTGTATGATTTCAATTGAATTTAAAGAGCCCACACTGTCTTAATGCCATAGACTGTAAAAGATATGGATGTAGCATCCGTGACATCACCTATAGGTTTCTCTAGAGAGCAAATGAAGCTACAAGTAGGCGTGGCCAATCGTCATCATATCTGTTTGTTCGCACATCATTGCAACGACCAGGGCTGACCAAACAAGGGAAAAGAGGCGGATTGTCAGTACAGCAACAGATGGCTGCTAGCATTCTGCTTAGACAGGCTTTTCTTTGGGAGAAACGTTTAATTCTTCATTACCTGAGACTCGTTCGTGTTGTGACCACATGTGCTTGGTTGTACACTATATCAATAAAGTGTTTAGTCTTTTAAAAAACACTGTTGTAATACACTGAGCCACTAAGAATTGTTCTTATGACGTTTTTCTACAGGAGGAAGTAGCAAATGACTTCCAAATACTTCAAATATAGTCTGTGTTACTAAATGCAAGGATGTTTATAAAATCCAGGCGTAACACTGTATGACAACATTTCAGATGACAATCTGTCATCAATCATTGATCGTCAATCTGTTAGATTCTGGAGTGCATTTAAGCTCTAAAGAGAATTATAAATGATAAATTATCCTAAAAAAAACAAATACATTTATAGAGATGGTGTATACGCATGTAAGAATTGCACACACCTGGGAAATAGAGGCAACTTAAATGGTTTGTGAGCACAATTAAGTGTTGCATGCCATATTAACTGATAATTGTAGGAAATATTTCCAAAAGGCAATTGACTGTAAACACACATAAAACAACACAAAAATATGATGTATATGCCGAGTTCAGCCGGAATCAGCTGAGGTGACATGACAGTGACCAGCGGGACCTAGCTGTCTTTTAAGTGGCCACGCCCTTAATTATGCAGACGTAATATAACTTAAAAAGGAAACGGATGAGTTACCCTCACAGTTGTCATGAAGGGTAATATTAGCTATATACACCAAAACCATCTTTTGTACCAGGCTGTAAACATGTTTTTATCAGCTGTAAAATTGGCCAATTTAGCACAGCACTCAGTGAACGTCTGGAATCAAGGGCGAGTCGTTGAATTGCAGTTTCATTTACTTCCGTATTGGCTTCACGAGGGAGAGCGGGAGGTTGCTGCTTACTTGAGGCCCCCAGAATTACTGTTAGAGGTGCCCAATTAAACCGCCCCCAACCCCCCACCCCCGGCCTGCGGTGCCCCTGTGGTCAATACAATGCTTGCCTGTGTAACAGTTAAAAAGAATAACAGCAGTAACTGTATTGTTTGTGATGAATGACATGAAATTAGAAGTACATGATTTTTTTTTTCCAGGGTTATATATTTTTATTTAGCTTTTTCAAAAGTTAACAATACAAAACATCAAAACTAAGCAGCAAACAAACTAAAGTAAAACTTACACACACACAGTATATAAAAATAATTAAAATAAAATTTAAAATAAAATAAATAAAAACTGAGGAGATACAGTATACACCAGTGGAGAAAAACTATTTTGTTTAATCAAATCATGTGGTACTGTTTTAATATAATTCAAAAATAGATTCCAAATCTTTTAAAATAATTCACCCTTTCCTCTCAAAGAATATGTGATCTTGAAGTACATGATTGAATGATGATTTGGTGCCCTGGTGGTTAACTTTGCAGGCATTTTTTTTTTGTTTGTCCTTGTGCAGCTACAGTAGTTCAGCAGAATGACATGAGGATGAGTAATTAAAGTTAGCATAAACTGAAAGATGCAACCATTTGTTTTTGTTTGTATTGTGACGAAGTTCATAGAGAATAGAATTTTAAATGAGAAAACTGGGCGTGGCTTGTTTTTTCTACTGTGAGCTGATTGGATGTAGTAAAGTAGGCATTTTATTCAGAAAGATGGGGAAAAGGGTTTGGGGAGAATTATTACAACCTAACAGACTCCTCCTCCTCACCATTTCTGTTTGTTGTCAAAACTGACAGTTGGAGGGGCATGGTTATGTATGTTAGCCACGCCCAATACCTCAGACAGACCTAATCTGAGAATTTATCTGAAAACAAACAGGAAGTGCATTTTCAGATTTCAATTACAGATTACAAGGGAAAACTATATATATTTTTCTTAACGACATGTACGGATTAATTGTTCACCACAAAACTAGTACTGTGAGCTAACAAAATCAATATGGTTAGTTTTGATTTAATGTGTACTTTAATTCTTTACAGAAATCCAAGTGCAGAAAATGAACTGGCTGAATCTGCTGAGTAAGTGGGCGATTCTTCAGTTCTGCTCTACTGAGCAACAGGGTCAACAAATCGCCTTCGTGTGAAGCGATGAAAAGGCCACACAAAACAAACTTCCGCCCACTGGTGATTCCTCCGCCATTTCCGTCAGCGAAAAAAGTCGCTCTTGTGTCTCAGAGGTCAGTATAATCTACCACAAACAACCCAGTGAGTTACTCAGCCGCTCTCCCACATCCAGTGTGTTTTCCTGATGAGTAATCAGAGCTTTCCTTTCTGATGCAACATCGTGCCAAAAACACTCTCTAGTAAACACAACTACACTCATGACACTCGTTTGACCAGTAATTCAAGAATCAACATCCATTCAATCTAAAGTTAGGAATGCGTAAACCTTGAAGTGTTCTTTTTTATTACAATAACAACAAGCAATTACAATGTAAATACAACAGATAAGAGTATAGTACAAATC
>CAIGQZ010000427.1:31308085-31326388 GCA_903798205.1 Danio tinwini
TAATGTTGCCATTCCTTTTCACAACACTTAAAAGACATTTAGGAACTGAAGACACCAAGTGTTTCAGGTGTAATTTTGCCCCATTCTTTCTGCAAATAAGTCTTAAGGTAAACGACAGTACAAAGTCTTCATTGATGCATTTCGACCTTTAAATTGCTACACATTCTCTATTGGAAACAGGTTGGGACTGCAGGCAGGCCAGTCAAGTACCTATATTTTTTTCCTCTGTAGCCAGAACTTTGCAATATGTGCAGAATGTGGTTTTGCATTGTCTTGTTGAAATATGCATGGGCGTCCCTGGAAAAGAAGGCAGCATATAAGGCTCCAAAATCTCTGTACTTTTCAGCATTAATGGTGCCATCACAGAAGTGCAAGTTACCTTAGCCAAGGGCACTAACACAACCCCCATGACAGACCCTGGCTTTTGGAATTGTTGCTGGTAACAGTCTCTGTGATCCTTTTCATTTTTGGTCCGGAGCACATGGCGCCCATTTCTCCCAAAAAAATACCTGAAATACTGGTTCATCGGACCACAGTACATGTTTTACTGTGTGATGGTCTTTCCCAGATGCCTCAGAACCCAGAGAGCGCTTCTGGACACTGTTAACATAGAGCTTCCTTTTGGCACTATATTTTTTTGTATTTTCCATACTTTTCCAACTTTTTGTGATTTTTGGGTTATAAAAAAAGGATATAAAAAAAGAGAGGGCACATGAAAAAAATTAAAATAATGCAGAATATTAAATAAAGCACGTTTCAGAATTTTAAACTGCTTTGTTGTTATGAGATTTTGTTGTTATGAGAGTTTCAATTCTCGTTTAAAATTTATATTTAATTTGGTTTACGTTTAGCAAATTTACACTTGTTGTATGTACAGTACAAAAAACCTTCAGATAAATCAGGGTTTCTCAACCATGTTCCTGGAGAACCACCAACACTGCATGTTCTAGATGTCTTCTTTGTCACACCCATTACAGGTCTTTCAGTCTCTGCTAATCAGCAGAGGAGATTAGGGTTTGATTAAGGAGACATGAAAATTGGGCAGAGTCCTCCAGGAACAAGGAACAAGGAGTTCCTTGTCCTCCAGGAACAAGGTTGAGAAACACTGCTATAAATAATATAAAGGATATTATTATTTAGTGTAAACTCCCAAAACAACATGTCTGTAGCCTAAAAAGGAATCACCACAAACATTTTCTTCAATTAGAGTATTGGCATCAGACTAGAAAGTTTTACCAAAGGGACAATCCTAAAATAAGTGAGCAACAGACTGAGAAGAAAAACCTTAAACATGTAGTTGTGTAATGCATACATTTTTTTTGTCAATTGCACAGTATTTAACTGTAATATGAACTGTATTTTACTGTAGGAAAGTTATGCGGGATGTTACTGTATTTTAAAGTGAGAAATTACTATATATTTTACAGTAAAGATATACATACTGTAAATACATATACAGCAAGATAAATGGAGTTGTACATGTAAATACAGTATTTTTGCTGTAATTGATTTACAGCTAGTTACTGGTGAACTGTTGCCAGTAAGTTATTGTACACTACCTGACAAAAGTCTTGTTGTTGATCCCAGTTGTAAGAGCAACAAATAATTTGGAAATAATGGTTTGGAAAAGGCAATATCCTGCACAAAACTGTTCAGTCTCATGCAAACATACTTATCTATCTTATAGTACATGGTGGCAGAAGGTAGATTTTTCAGATGAATCATTTGTTGAACTGCATCCCAATCATCACAATTACTGCAGAAGACCTATTGGAACCCAGATATACCCAAGATTCTCACAGAAATCAGTCAAGTTTGGTGAAGAAAAAATCAAATATGGGGGCGTGTTAGAGATCTGCAGAGTGGCTGGCAACATCAACAGCCTGAGGTATCAAGACATTTGTGCTGCTCATTACATTACAAACCACAGGAGTGGGCAAATTCTTCAGCAGGATAGCGCTCCTTCTCATACTTCAGCCTCCACATCAACGTTCCTGAAAGCAAAGAAGGTCAAGGTGCTCCAGGATTGGCAAGCCCAGTCACCAGATATGAACATTATTGAGCATGTCTGGGATAAGATGAAGGAGGAGGCACTGAAGATGAATCCAAAGAATCTTGATGAACTCTGGGAGTCCTGCAAGAACGCTTTCTTTGTCATTCCAGATGACTTTATTAATAAGTGATTTGAGTCATTGCAGAGATGTATGGATGCAGTCCTCCAAGCTCATGGGAGTCATACACAATATTCCGGGAGTTTTTCGAGAGACAGAACAATACGGGAGACAGGTCTGAAATACGGAAGACTCCCGGGAAAAACTTGTTGGCAGGTATGTTTTGGAACAATTTGAGCTTGAGTAATTTATTTAAAAAGTTTTACTTTTGTTTGAGTTTTACCTTTAAAGGTGCACTGTAAAAAACTCATTCTGAAAATGTACCGCTATATACATTTCTGGAGATCACGAAATACGTCCCAGGAGATATGTTTTTTTTTTTGTTGCAGTTTTTGTTTTCACGAATCCACCAGAGGCTGCTGCATGCTTTTTGTGATCTCAAATTTCTCTCACGAGTGCCATTCGCACCAGCTGTTCTCGCGTTAATCCACCAGAGGCCGCTGTTGACTGACTTACTGATTCAATGACTGACTGACTGACTGACCGATCAATTGACCCACCTCCTTCTTCTCTACACCCAACCAATGCTGTTTTCAAAAGCACTGATTAACTAGCGCCCACCCACCTAAACCCAACCGACAGGTTTTTCAAAAGCAATCCAGCCCTTGTCTGATTTTTATCACATTTTCAGATTTTACCACATTCTCACCCTGTTATTTACTTGTTTATTTATTTTTTGGCTTCAGTTTTTGTTATACCTACTTTCTGGAACTGTTCTTCACTGCACTCTAATCCCATCGTTGCGGTCAACTCCTCTCTGCGTCTCAAGTCCACCGACGTACATGGCGAACCACTGGACAAACTGGTATCAGCAGGAAAGCCGTTCACACAGAGATGAGCAGTCAGCTGATAAGCACAAAAAGGAACGTCATCATACCGCTCTGTAGCGTTTATTTTAAAGACAAAATACCATATGTACCAGTACGCAGCCATACGTACTTCTGGATACATAGTTTGCGATCTCCAGAAATGTATATAGGGTTACATTTTCAGAATGAGCCTATGTTACTAAATAATATCCGTAGTATATATCCATAGAAGTTTTATCTGCTTTCTAGTTATGAGGCTCTGAAATGTTTTTTTTGTTTGTTTGTTTTACATAGCAGTTTTACATATCTTGTGGTTTGGGATTTTATCAAATTGTTTCCCTATTAATTTATGCTTCATAAGCTTCAACCATAAACATAAATAAACGGGGAAAATAATATCATATGCAAATTTTTTTACTATTAATATTTATTTTTTTGAAAGTATTAGCGTTATTATAAATGTCTTATTAAAAAATTTTGACTGAATGTTACTGTATAATTTTATTGTTGTTTGTTAATTATGCATATATAATAAATAATATAATTATTGTTTTCCTAGGTTAAATTACACAGTGTGCTGCACATATTTTATGACGTAATTAGCAGTAGTTCTTGCTCTTTTTTTATGTTCCCCAAAACAGAAACTGACTGTTCACTCAAGATCGTGACGCAGTCGGTCATTCAGTTTTGTGTACAAACAGACATTGTGCTGACGAACTTTGTGACAAACGTTGTCCCTCAGGTGTAATTTTAAGGACGTGAACTTTCATGGTAAAACTCCCTCGTTTGTTTCTGTCTGAACACTTGGATGTGAAAAACCTACTGTCCATTATATCGTTAGGACATTTGTTCCTCCGGCAAAATTACCCTAATTGAATAATTGGTGAATTAGACTGCAAATAATGCTAAATAAAACCGCTTTCTGTTTCCACCCACAAAGCAGTTATGTAAATGTCATTTAGATAATTTGTGAATAATGTAGAGTCTGCCAGTGGTGTGGAGATGGGTCAAAGATCATGACAGGTCAAGTGTGTGGCTTTTTCCTACATTCAATCATACATTCATTAAAAAGAAATCTATATATTTCAATTATTATAATATATTTATATGTTTTAGGATGTACACAAGCTGGATTCAATTATTTTCAAATGTATTTGTATAGGGCTTTTCACAATATTTATTGTTTCAAAGCAGCTCTAGAAAAGGTTTTTACATTTAATCAAAATGAAAACAGTTTATGTGTTTGGTGTGGGTGACACTGCAAATATGAAGCATATACAGCGGAAAAAGTAAGCATTAAACACGTCACCATTTTTTAAAGAAAACATATTTCTAAAGGTTTACTTGAAATTTTCACCGGATGTTTAGAGCAACCAAAGAAATCCATATAAAAGAAAGCAAATCTAGTTAGTTTACATATGAAGTTATGTATAATAAAATAAACATGATGCAGGGAAAACATATTGAACACATAAAGAAAGGGAGGTGTAGAAAGGCAGTGAAAGCCCAGAAAGCAGCTGAAATCTCTCAGCAGTTCTTCAGCAATCCTCTGCCCTTCATCATTGTAAATGAATATGATCTGCTTCAGTCCAACATCTACATTAGCAGGATGATGAAGATGAAACCAGAGTGGACATTTCAGCAAGACAATGATCCAAGAAACAGCCAAGCAAACTCTCAAATGCTTTCAGAGAAAGAAAATCAAGCTGTAGAATGGCCAGCCAATCACCTGACCTAAATCCAATAGAAAATAAAGATCAGATTTGATAGACGAGACCCACAGAACCATCAAGATTTGTACACACTGTAGAAGTCTGAAAAACTCACAGCTGAGCATTTAATGTGACTTCATTCTCCACATGAGAGGCGTCTTTAGGCTGCCATCATTAAACAAGCCTTTTATATAAAGTATTAAATATGTTTTAGTAGTTCAGTATTTTCTTCTTGTGTCATTTCATTTGTTATTACACAGAACTCATTTTTCAGATTTTTTTGTTCTGTTTTGGACCTTAGATTAATTGTTTCTAATAATCTTTGCATCACTGAATCATAGAATCTTAATATCACAAAATAAAATCATATAACAATTTTATTAAAGAATCACTGAATCATAGAATCTTTGAGTCAGAATCACAAACGTACTCACTGGCCACTTTATTAGGTACACCTTACTAGTGTAGTGTTGGACCCCCTTTTGCCTTCTTAAGCCTGGTTTATACTTCTGCGTCAAGTGATCGTCATAACCCACGGCGTATGCGTCGCGCGTAGCTGTGCATTTATACTTCTGCGCGCTGTGTCTGTTTTTTCTGCAATACACTTCTGAAACACTAGCTGGCAGTAGGTGTTGATGTTCCTTTGTGTTGAGTTTCTTCGCTGGTGTTCTGTTTTTGCTGAACACTTCTTTAATGTACAAGTGGTTCAAATTCGCTCATTTTGAGGCGGGAACCGGCGGACGTGCAACAACTTTAATCATGAGGTAAACACAAAACAACAGTCTCCATCCGGAGCTCCTTCACGGGACTCCATACTTTTAAACACTTGCTGCATCGGGCGCACGGCTCTCACCTCTGCCCACACTCGTCAGCGCTACCAAGCCGACCAATCACAAAGCTTCCGATACGCGTACGCGGTACATTTTTTGAGAGGTGCGCGTCAATGTTGCCGACGGTTACGGCGAGGGGCTATGCGTCCACGCGTAGGCTGTGCCATAGCATACGCGTGCGCTTGATGCAGAAGTATACATCGGCCTTAAATCCTTCATGGCATAGATTCAACAAGGTACTGGAAATATTCCTCAGAGATTTTGCTCCATATTGACATGATAGCATCTGCACATTTGTCCGCTGCACAATTATGATGCAAATCTCCCTTTTCACCACATCTCAAAGGTGCTCCATCGGATTGAGTTTTGGTGACTGTGGAGGCCATTTGAGTACAGTGAGCTCATTGTCATGTTCAAGAAACCAGACTGAGATGATTTGTGCTTTATGACATGGTGCGTTAACCTGCTGGAAGTAGCCATCAGAAAATGGATACACTGTGGTCATAAAGGGATGGACATGATCAGCAACAATACTCAAAGTAGGCTGTGGTGTTGACACGATGCTCAGTTGATACTAATAGGCCCAAAGTGTGCCAAGAAAATATCCCCTACACCATCACCACCAGCCTGAACTGTTGATACAAGTCAGGATGGATCCATGCTTTCATGTTGCGGATGCCAAATTCTGACCCTACTATCCGAATGTTGCAGCAGAAATTGACACTCATAAGACCAGGCAACGTTTATGCAATCTTCTATTGTCCAATTTTGGTGTGCCTGTGCAAATCACAGAATCTTAATCAATTCTCAGAATCACAGAGTTTTAGAATCCTGAAATAAAAGTCTTGGATTCATGGAATAAGATCATCAAATAATCTTAAAATCAGAAAATAAAATACTTTTAAAAAATTTTAATAAAATCATTGAATCACTAGCTGTGTCTCATTTCAGTGGCTGCATCCTCCGAAGGATGCAAGCTTCAAAGGTGAGTCCTTCAAAGTTCACACAGGTTGAACAGAGGGTTCTGAAATAAGAAAATCTAGCGGCAGAGGACAGATCTCATCACCTGGCCGTTAATAAGCAGTAAAAAAAATGTATAATGACTTTTTTCTCAGAGTGATTTAAAAACTTATTTTAAGCGATCTGAAGACAAAATAAGGTTTACAAAAGCTGGAAATAAATTTGCTTTGATTCATACATGTACACATAAAAATTTTATTTTTCATTTCATTTCATTTTTTTTTTGGCTTAGTTCCTTTATTCATCAGCAGTGGCCACAGCACAATGAACCTCCAACTTATCCAGCATATGTTTTTACGCAGCTGATGCCCTTCCAGCTGCAACCCACCACTGTGAAACACCCATATACTCTTACATTCACACACATACACTACGAACAATTTAGCTTACCCACTTCACCTGTACTGCATGTCTTTGAACTGTGGGGGAAACTGGAGCACCCGGAGGAAACCCACGCGAATGTGGGGAGAACATGCAAACCCCACACAGAAATGTCAACTGACCCATCCGGGGCTTGAACCAGCATCCTTTTTGCTGTGAGGCGATCGTGCTACCCACTGTGCCACCGTGACGCCAAAAATGTAAAAAAAAAATCACTTCTTAGTAAGACATGTCATGCTCTTTTTGTTTTAACACGTGTTTAGATGTCCAACTGAAATAAAACCTAATTAGGAGTTTTCTTTTGAATACGTACTAATGTTATCAGCGCGCAATGAATCTTGGGATGTTTGAGGTCGTAAGGCATCCACTGGTTGTGTTCTTCATTACGTGAGAAACAAAGGACACATTTGAAGGCTGCATTCGAAGGAGCGTTTGAATTTTTTAAATAAAAAAATGAGACAGCCTTCGTCGCGCCGCAATGACGCAGCGCACTTCGAATGTATCCTTCAGCGGATGCAGCCTCTGAAACGAGACACCTTCAAATTTTTAATCTTTACAATCCACAAAAGTCTCTTAATTTTAAAAATATTTCTCACACTAACAAAAATCGTCCTATAGCATCACTGAGGAGAAAAGAAACCTTTTGAAATCTTTGCTTTTAACAGTTTAGAGCAGTGGTTCTCATACTGTGGTACGCGGCCTTCCTTCCAGTGGTACGCGGAAGAATCGCTGAATAATAAAAGAATAAAATGAACACACTTTTAACCCTTTGACGCATGCGATAACACTGAGACTCATGTGATCAGACAGTATTGGCTGTTCCCTGAAGTGTACGATTATGCTATTGTGCTTTAAATGTTTACTTTAGTGCATTGCGTCGTCAGATGTTAAAAATCAGTCCGCTTGACGCAGAGCCAGAAGAAGATGCACGCGGCGTTTGCAGAGCAGATACACACGCGCTAGAGAAGCTCTTCTGCAGATGCTGTTGTGCTGGCGCTTCAGTTACTGTTAACTCGGGATTTTCCCCATGCTGCATCACTGGTAAAATAATTATTACAAATATGTTAAATGTGTGCTCGGAGTTGTGTAAAATAATGCGTGTTTTTGATATAGAAAGTTATTTGTTTTGTAAATCAGCGTATCAGCGGCTTTTGGTTTAGTTTGTTACCTCAGATTTAGGCTAATTTATCTGGATGTGATTCAAATGGTGCAAGACACAGAGCATAGACTCAAGCAACTTTGCCATGCTTGAAGCTTAGAGGTAGGATATATTTAAAGTTATGCTTCGTGTGCACAGACGAAGGGATCGCAAACCATACCAGAGTCTGCTTTAAAACAGTGGTCGGTGCTCAGTTAACTCGATCTTCACGGTTTACTTAAAAAGTGTTCCCATTCGCACCAGATCGTAGAAATACCACACATATGAGTTGGTCAATCACTGTATGCAATAGGGTTGTGCCAATAGACGATAGTATCATGTATTGACGATAGGCAAAGATATCGCCAAGTGCTGAGACTTAAGGCGATTTTAAAGACGATATTTAGCTCGTTTCGCATTAATGTAGACCTATTACATGTTTTAATTGCATTATTAAATAAAATGAATAGTATTCTTATTTTTAATCATCATCATTAATAATAAATGAACTACAATTAATTTGACCGCTTCAACTGTTCATATCAACATCACTTGACTGACACTTTTGAACAAAATTAATTATTAAATCCATTCTTACTGTTCACTTTTCTTATGATTATTGATTTTTTCCTTCTGTACAAAACTTCGGCACGCTTCTTGTCCCGCAGTTTGCGTCCCAGACCCTTGAAAGTGGTGTCAAATCGTCTGGTCTTATCGGGAATGGTGTGCTATGACTTTTATAAGGGGTGGGGAATTTTTTGGCCCCACAGGGACATAACATGGGGACAAACATGGGGACAAACTTTGACACATCATAGCGCCAAGAGTGAATTTCATACAAATATGGGATTCACGACATCTCGAGAGGGTTGCTGCCTGAGTAAGAACATACCACACAAGGGGGTAATTGTTGCACCCCTGGGGCTTTAGGATGTCCCAAAGTTTTCCATTGACTTAACATGGCCCCATTGACTCCCATTCATTTTCTAGAACACAGCCCTGCACAGTACAAACTATTACCGGAAATCGTCATAGCGCCAAAACTGAATTTCGTATAAATATGGGATTCACCACATCTCGAAAGGGTTACAGCACGCATAAGTACATACTCCTGAAAGGGGGTAAATGTTGTATCTCTGGGGAGCTAGGGGGTCTTAAATCATCCCAAATCTCCCATTCACTTAAAATTGAGCCGAATTTTGACGAATCACTGCGCAGAGTGTGAATTTCATAGAAATATAGGATTCACCACATCTGTAGGGGGTTGCAACCTAATTGGGAACATACCCCGAAAAAGGGTATAAGTTGTACCCCTGGGGTGCTAGGACGTCCCAAAGTGGTCCCCATTGACTTAACATGACCCATTGACTCCCATTCATTTCCTACAAGCCCATTGACTCCCATTATAAATGTCACACATCAATAACATTACATAGGAGTGTCATAAAGACATGGGGGTGGGCTCATTTGACTCAGGCAACCAACCACACCCAACTTCACTCTGTAACCATGCCCATGGCAACTAAACAGAGTACCCTAGCAACTATTTATCATCAGCTATATTTCAACATCAGAACGTCGTAGAGACATGGGGATTGGTTCGTTTGACTCATGCTAGCAAACGTAAGTTCATATATGCTACACATGCTAGCAGTGACCAGCCACATGCTAATATTGACTAGCCAAGTGCTGTAACTTGCTAGAAATGCTTACTAAGTATAAACAATTGACCTAGCATGTATGTGAGGCTTGCCTAGTAACAACCTAGGGTACCCTAGCAACTGCTTAGCAACCACTCAAATTACCCTAGCAACCGCCTAGCAACCAGCTAGCAACCGCCTAGCAATGGTCTAGTAATGCCTCAGTAGGTGCCTAGCGACCACTAAAGACACCCTAGCAACCACCTAGCAATGCCTTAGCAACCACTCAGAACACCCTATCACCGCCCTAAACTGCCTAGTAACCACTCAGAACACTCTAGCAACCGATTAAAATGCATTGTACCCCATCGATTTGCCACGCAAACCCCATTCACATTTTCTTTAGGAAATGTACAATTCTAGTTATATTTACCATTGCTGCTGCTTAGACAGAGAAAGAGCGCCTCTCTCTCTCTCTCTGTCTCAGCTGTTGAAGCGCTGCACGTGAGGGCACAGACATCTCATAGCAAATTAGTTTGCAACTTTTGTTGCATAAAAATAATCGGCTAAAAAACAAAACTGGATTTAATTAACAAACAAGTTAAATAAAACTATATATAAAAATGAAACAACCGAAGAAGAAAGTAAAATAACTCTGAAACCAGCTCAAATGTTCTGGAATAAAATGTGTTGCGGTCGTTGGTCATTTGAGATTCCTTTATATGTAGCCAGAGGTATGTATGGCTGCATTTTGTATTTAAAACAAACTCTATGGGGTGTTAGGATGCCTCAGATGGCTTTTGTTTCTTTTCGCGCTACCAGCTGACCGCTTACCTCCTTGTGGATGGCTTTACCGCTGTTACCAGTTTGCCCAGTAGCTCGCTGTGTACGTCAGCGGAATAAAATGTTCTGGAATAAAATGTGTTGCGGTCGTTGGTCATTTGAGATTTTCTTTATAACAGCACTCCAAGAAGATTCTCTCTTGCTTTCACAAAAAAAGTAATTTATTTTTTATATCCGTTATTAATAGCCTATTTAAGTTTTAAGATGGCCTATAGCCTATATTGACTGCTCCTTCAAATACACGGAACATACATACTTGTCTTATTTGTGTTTAATTTGATGGAATGATAAACACGGACATGCAAATTTTTTAGAAAATAATCTATTTAAATTATTTTTTAAATATGTTAGGCTTATTTATTTATACAGGCTATTAAATATATTTTATTTATTTATTTAAACTAGCCTATATTAAATTAAATTACAATCTGTATTTTACCATTCATTTATGCATTAAAGAATTATTGAACAGATTATTAATAACTTATCAAAGAACATTTTACTGAGCTCAGAGAAAAGTTTTAGGTCAAATATAGGCTATTTAATATTAGAGCAATAGGCTATTGCCCACTCACCGCAGCAATGTCTAAACGGAAACTCTTATCGGAAAACAATAAACACATATGCCAAGCGCAATGTTGTGTTAGATTTTGTTAATTTAAATGTGACACTGTTGAAGATAACTTTTGTGATGATTAGACCTGAAGCCGCACCACGCTCAACTGAACAAACACATGAAAAACTTCACCGCATAGAAACAGTCTTGTTCTGGCGGCCAGTCCTCCTTCCGCCTCCCTTCTGAAAGGACCGTAACGCCCCATTTACACGGGGCGTCAGCTTCAACGCTTCCCATTCACTTTGAATGGTGACGTCAGGCGTTGCCGAACTGCATTGTGGATCCGTCGGCGCCGCTTTAGAGGCGTTGCTCGCTGCAGAAGTTGGGACTTGCTCAACTTTTCAAGCGCCGACGGAAGCGTCAGCCAATCAGATCACTGTATGCACATACACCAGCTCAGACAGTGGCCTATTGCTGACTACTTTCATTGGCTGACACTGCTATGACGATCGCGTCAGCCCCAGCTTCAGACACGCCCTCTGTCAAGCGTTGACGCTGAAGCCCCGTGTAAATGGGGCGTAATGCATGCTTCTTCCATGCTTAGATAAATATAATTTAATTTACTTTCATCCATGTATATTATATCCATTTTGCGGCAGTCCCGCGGATAACGGCATGAACCCAAAGTCACAATCAAATCCTGTTCCGCGCCACACTGTAGCATGGAGTCTTGTATGAAATAATTTTGGTCTCAGCACCTATTTAGCTCTAAGAGCACGGTGATTTGCATTGGTTTGAATTATTATCCAAGATCAAACGTAATGCAATTGCAGTAGATTATTAAATACGTTTTTTAAATCAGCCGAAAGGTTATTGAATATGTTTAGATATGGTTAAATGTATTGAAAATAGTATATATGTATAAACATAACACTGCCGCGCCCCCATGCGATAGTATCGTGTATCGGCGGTCTCACAGAGTGACGATATGGCGATCTGAAAATTTCGTATATCGCCCAACTCTAGTATGCATTTAATCACTCGCTTTTCTGACACACACAGGCCTACTGTAAATGACGAGCAGCAGATCTAATTTCTATTTTAAGTTATTTCAAATAATATATTTAAATACAAGTTAAAGTTTAGATTTCAAAGATATACAAATATGTCATATGTACACGCAACTTATATTTCAAAATGTATAAAATAAATATGTATGATAAAAACAAAAAATTATCATAAAAATTATATATATCATATATGTTCAAACTATTTATAATGTTTAAAGTGGCTGACCATAATACATATTCTTAATAATAGGAATTAATCTGCCTCGTTTTTGAACTGTGCAGAGCTGTAGCTGCATGCTTAATTAGGCCTACTACACTGCTGTATTTAAATACTGTTCATTATGGTGGTCCTTGGAGAGGCAATTTTTGTCTGAGGTGGTACTTGGTGAAAAAAGTTTGAGAACCACTGGTTTAGAGCAGTAACTTAAACATTTCCATAAACTTACCCAAACTGTACATATCTATTCCAGTTTACTGTCTAAAATAAGCTTTAGAACACAGACCAGCATTTATTATAAGAAAAAAAATACAGATTGTGCACGTACAGACTTTTTCCATCTGCACGTGCCACTGCAGTTGTACAGCGACCCTGATATTTCTATATTTTTATTCCACATCATTGCATAAGGAAAGTCAAACATGGAAAAACAGACAGTGGAACGAGTAGGCGGAGCTTAAACTTACAGATGATGGACTGATTGAAGCACTATTGGACAGGTAGCAGACAGGTGGACAGCAGCAGTCTATCGCACATCAGATATCCACATCAAAACAATCATCATTAAGGAAAACACCATCACTCAAGAAGAATCCAGCAAGTAGACATCACGTCCGATTTTGAAGGTAATAACCCGTGTTTTCTTTCTCATCTGCTTGTTTTTTGGTCTGATCTTCTTGATTGTTGATGTCTCGTGTTTCTCTTATCTCGCTAACTTATGCATGCAAGATAAAGGCCCATATTTCAATGGTATACAATCAGGCATCTGATGTTAAAATAAGAAGCAAAAACATGTTTTGTCCTTATTTTAAGATCATGTATCTATATGCATTTTTATACTACGGTTTCTGTGTAGCACAAGCACATTTGCATGGTAAAGTTTGCATACCTGACCTCAGAGCTGTGTGCAAACAAACATCATTCTTAGCCATATCTGTATAGATAAGATACAGTGATGCTTTTATATAGACGCATCCGCAATGGCTGTGTTTACCAGTGTTGGGTAAGTTGCTTGATTACATAATTTTTAATAGTACTTAAATGATTTTAGTCAATGCAGACTCATTGTGAAAACGTATCCATGTATACATTTCTGGAGAGGGCCAATTATGTAGCCAGAGGTATGTATGGCTGCATTTTGTATTTAAAACAAACTCTATGGGGTGTTAGGATGCCTCAGATGGCTTTTGTTTCTTTTCGCGCTACCAGCTGACCGCTTACCTCCTTGTGGGCGGCTTTACCGCTGTTACCAGTTTGCCCAGTAGCTCGCTGTGTACGTCAGCGGACTTGAGATGCAGAGAGAAGCCAATCGTGATGACGGGCTTCAAGTCCAGTGAAGAACGGTTTCAGAAAGCAGGTCAAACAATAACAAAAGGCAAATAATCAAATAAAAAAGTAAATAACGGGGTGTGAACAAGGTAGGATCTGAAAATGTGGTAAAAATCAGGCGTCCATCAGGGGTTTTCGTTTTCTAGATTGCTTTTGAAAACACTATCGGTTGGGTTTAGGGAAAGGGGTGGGTGGGTGTAACGGTCGGTTGGTCAGTCAGTCAGTCAACAGCGGCCTTTGGTTGATTTACGTGAGAACAGCAGGCGTGAATGGCACTCATGAGTGAAATTTGACATCTCAAAAAGTGTGCACAGCGGCCTCAGATGGATTCACGAAAACAAAAACTGCAAAAAAGGGGTGCATATCAATAATGAGCCTGGGTTGCTTTTAGTATGTCTGAAGCGTAATTTAATTACTCGATTGTTGTTTTCTGTTTTTCTGGTTCTGGTCAGAATCATCCTCTGGGTGAGCTGCAGCTGTCTGACTGTCTTTATGGGAAGGCCAGTGAGAAGTCCATTACAGTAATCCGCCCTGCTGCTGATAAAAGCATGAACAAGTTGCTCTAAGTCCTCACTGGAAACAAAGCATCTGATTCTTGCAATGTTTTTGAGATTATAGTATGCTGATTTACTAACTGCTTTGACATGACTATTGAAACTTAGGTCTGACTCCAGAGTCACACCAAGATTCTTGACCTTATATTTTGTTGTTTGACCTTTAGAGCCAAGGTATGCATTCACCTTGAGAACCACATCTCTGTTCCCAAACGCAATGACTGCAATGACAGTTTTCTCCTTGTTTAACTGAAGAAAGTTTTGGCACATCCAACTGTTATACATCTGCTTCTGGTTTGTGCATTTGCTGTAATGCAATACCCCAGTGTAAGTGTACAGTCAGTTATGCAAAATCATATACTCATCACCTTTTGTTTCTTTGCCCAGGCATGTGGAAATTGAGGAAGTACGTTCGAGAGCATACAGGAGATTATTTATCAGTGCGCTGTTGAAAACATTAGTTAGAAGTGTGTTGACTTCCTCTGCACGTATGTGTCTTGAGCAATTGGAAACTCTATTATTAAATATTCTGAAGAAAATTTGCTCATGTAAAAGACGCCACCATGATGATGCTGTTATTAGGTGACTTCAAGAGCATTGCTCAAAAGGTTTTAAAGTTTCAAAAAGGTATTTGAGCACACCCACATGATAAATACTATAGTATTTTATAGGGAGCCTTACTATTAAGTACTTGATTTAGTTTGTATTGGGAATTTTATAGTAATTCAACAACTATAGTAATATTTCCATATATAGTTTTCTACAACTATCATTTTTACAACTAAAATTCCTGCTGCCTTAATTTTTTTTTGTTGAATCAACTTAACTTTTCAAGTCCTCTCAGCTTACATCAGTCAAACTGAATAAAATCGTTTTTAAACTTTTTATAGCTTAAAAAACCCAGTTGAAACCTGATTAACTTAATAAATGAGGTAAATGAACATAAATATATTTATTGCCTTGACTTTTTGTCGTTACATTTTTTTACAGTGTACTAAAATACACCACAGTTTACTGTTAAAGTTATACAACAGTATTTACAGTTTAACAGTTAACTATATTTAGTACAGTATGCTGTAGCATTCATTAACAAGGTGTTATAAATATAATATATACTGTATAATACACTTACTATAATGTTAAAACACTGTAGTATTTACTACAAATTACTGTAGTATTTTTTAATTTAGGCAGTATTTTTTAGGGTATACTGCATTTGATAGTGTGCTCTGATTGGTTGATATTTAAATATGTAGGTATAGATCTGTTTTTTTATAATATTAAATTGAATATTTTATGTATAAATACAAATATTCATGCTTCACCTACTTTTTATCAGGCATGTTAAAGGAATTGTCAGATGCATTACAGAACTATAATACAAATTACTAGCATATTAGCAGGCTAATATGTAGAGTATATAATTTATGATAATTTATATTTAGGTAATTATGTATTTTACATTTTTAAAAGAGATATCAGGACAAAGAATGTGCTTTACATAGATAATAAAATGTAATTTTGTGAGTAAAACATGATGTAGTTTGCTTGTTTTTTAAACCTATTGTTCGATAGGATATATATATATATATATATATAGGCGTCACAGTGGCGCAGTGGGTAGCATGATCGCCTAACAGCAAGAAGGTAGCTGGTTCGAGCCTCGGCTGGGTCAGTTGCCATTTTTGTGTGGAGTTTGTATGTTCTCTCCGTGTTCGCGTGGGTTTCCTCCAGGTGCTCCGGTTTCCCCCACAGTCCAAAGACATGCGCTATAGTTGAATTGGGTAAGCTTAAATTGGCCGTAGTGTATGTGTGTGAATGAGTGTGTATAAATGTTTCCCAGTGATGGGTCGCAGCTGGAAGGGCATCCGCTGCATAAAACATATGCTGAATAAATTGGCGGTTCATTCCGCTGTGATGAGCCCAGATTAATAAACTAAGCCGAAAAGAAAATGAATGTATGTGTATGTATATATACATACACATATGTGTATGTGTATGTATATATATATGTATATGTATACAGTGCATCCAGGAAATATTTATTGCGCTTCACTTTTTCCACATTTGTTTATGTTACAGCCTTATTCCAAAATGGATTCAATTCATTTATTTCCTCAACATTCTACACACAATACCCCATAATGACAATGTGAAAAAAGAGTTTTTGAAATTGTTACAAATTTATTAAAAATAAAAAACCTGAAAAATCACATGTACAGAAGTATTCCCAGTCTTTGCTCAATACTTCGTTGATGCACTTTGGCAGCAATTACAGCCTCAAGTCTTTTTTAATATGATGCCACAAGATTGGCATTCCTGTCTTTGGGAATTTTGACCCATTCCTCTTTGTAGTACCTCTCAAGATCTATCAGGTTGGATAGGATGCAACTGTGTACAGCCATTTTCAGATCTCTCCAGAGATGATCAATAGGATTTAGGTCTGGGCTCTGGCTGGGCCACTCAAGGACATTCACCGAGTTGTTGTGAAGCCACTTCATTGATATTTTGGTGGTGTGCTTTGGGTCATTGTCCTGCTGGAAGATGAACCATCACCCAGTCCGAGGTCAAGAGCACCCTGAAGCAGGTTTTCATTCAGGATGTCTCTGTACATTGCTGCATTCATCTTTCCCTTTATCCTGACTAATCTTCCAGTTCCTGCTGCTGAAAAACATCCCCACAGCATGATGCTTCCACCACCATGCTTCACTGTAGGGATGGTATTAGCCTGGTGATGAGCGGTGCCTGGTTTTCTCCAAACGTAACGCCTGGCATTCAATCCAAAGAGTTCAATTTTAGTCTCATCAGACCAGAGAATTTTGTGTGTTATGGTCTGAGAGTCCTTCAGAAGGCTTTTGGCAAATTCTAGGAAATTCAGTGTCTTCCATCTGGTCACTCTTATCATACAGGCCTGATTGGTGGATTACCTTCCCGAGCCTTGTGCCTTGAGACAATCCTGTCTCAGAGGTCTACAGACAATTCCTTTGTCTTCATGCTTGGTTTGTGCTTAGACATGCACTGTCAACCCTGGGACCTTTTATAGACAGGTGTATGCCTTTTCAAATTATGTTCAATCAACTGAATTTACCACAGCTGAACTCCAGTTAAGCTGCTGAAACATCTCAAGAACGATCAGTGGAAACAGAATGTACCTGACAGCTAATCAGAATCAAGCATTCAGCTGCCCTCAAATTTGGAGCACATTATAGCCTGTTTAAAAATAAAAAAGAGCTTTTAATGGGAACATAATGTAATCTCATCACTTTCTTAATGTACTTGTAAGAGCAAATCCTTTTAAAAGCCTCTATTTGAACTAAAACTGTAATTAGGCCTGAGGTTTATGCTCTACATCCACCCTCTACACACACACACACACACACACACACACACACACACAGTCTTAATTACCTCTAATTATCACTCATTGGCCAGGATACAGTGAAAATAAAAAGAAACAAGAGTCAGTCACGCTAACTGTCTTGGCCTGTAGAACTGTATGACTTTTGCTTAGATTTACAAAATTAAGCAATGTGATGTTAAACACTGCAATGTATATTTATAGTCTGATAATTCTTTATAAAAATAAGATTTATAGTACAACAATAATTTGGAATAATACATTTTATAATAATAAACGTTAATAATAATAGGTTTCTAAAGTTTTTTGAGTGAATTTGGCTTTAGTTAATTTAAATTAGTTTTAATAAATAACTTTATTTAAATTAATTATTAAACCATTACTTTTGAATTTTAATATTATAATAATATTAATTGTGTTTTTTTTGGCTTTTTTAAAATAAAGCAGTTTTATTTTTAGTAATTTTAGAATTATTTAAATGATCAGATGTATTTAAAAACATAATAGGAATTTTGTGTACATGTATATTGTTATTAACTAACTATTTTTGTAACTAACTATTTTTTATAACTATTTTTGTTGTGTAAATTCATTTTTACTGTGAAATATTCCAGCAATTTTTATGCATATTTTAGTCTTTCTACTTAAAATGTCATAGTTTACTCTTTTTTTTTT
>CAIGQZ010000427.1:31363927-31380346 GCA_903798205.1 Danio tinwini
TCACGCCGCCCTCAACCCGAAAGTGAAATAGAAACTTACCGGTTTGCATAATATATATATTATACTGAGCATATTAAAATTTATTTAAATAATAATTATATATAGGCCAATTCACACACATTTATTTAAAATGTTTAAATTAGATTATTTAGTGTTGATGATGATGATGATTATGATGATCATGATAATAAACATAATAGTCATGATGATGATAAATAATACTGATTAAAACTAATCTAAATCTAAATAATAGCAATTATATAAAATAACAACAATGATAATAATAATGACGATGATTATAATATCATTAATAAAAAAAATCATAATATTAATATTGAAATTAGCCTTAATATTATTAACAAGCATATATTATAGTGTTTATTTCAGCTGTAAAAGTATTATCAAGAGTTAAAAGTCCATTATTTGGCTTATAAATAGTTTCAAGGATGTCCATCTCAGAGAGAGATTCTGTGTATGAAGTTCATCTGTGAGTGATGCGGCTCTCCAGCATAAACACTCCTCCACAAACAGCTGGTCACCAAGTGGAAACCCTTCACAACTACGACCGCATCTCGAAGCTAACATGACCCCATCACTCAACCGTCTTGTTAAACTCTAAGTCTCAAGTTTGTGTGTATGTGTGTGTTTGATAAATATAAGAAAGAGATGTTTTAAAGTTCAATATGAGTGCCTTTACATGGACATCAGTATTATCCGTTTCAGTTTCAGCACATGCCCCTCAAAAAGTCTGTGCACTGCCCTAAGGCTGGGGCACATGTTTCCATATTTTTTTTTCAGTGTTTCCACTAACAGTGTTATTTGTTAGCAACCATAAATAGCCTACTCATAGTTTCTTGACCCTAAACTGACAGAATTGACAGGTTTTCTTGACAACAGAGGCGCAAAAAGGAGCATCTGGGATGTCTTTGATGGTTATCGTCTATAATAGTAATCCTGCACGGAATGTAGAGATGAAACATTCTCCTTCAGGTGTCTTCCAGAAATTGCAGAAACGCCCAGTGTTTTCTGTCTGCTTTCGTTGTGCCTCAGGCCGCTCGCTACCGTTTAGAGGCCTGTGACATTATTACTGGCGACTCTAAGTAACATTTTTTGTAAGAAGCGTCTTTAAAATGCTCAAAACAGCAACAGCAGCTCACGTGGATACGGTTTTTGCTCATGCATCACGTCACGTCAGCAGACTGATTCACATATGTTACAGTAAAGTACGTTTTTTGGATATAAATATTAGTGCTGGGCAAAAATTACTTATTTAAATGTGTGTATATGTATTATGTACTGAGATAATTATGAAAATCAAATATCAAATACATTTGATTTCCCATTTCAGAATGCATTTTCATTTATTATTCATTCACTCATTCATTTTCTTTTCGGCTTAGTCCCTTTATTAATCAGGGGCCGCCACAGCGGAATGAACCGCCAACTTATTCAGCATATGTTTTACACAGCGGATGCCCTTCCAGCCACAACCCAACACTGAGAAACACCCATACACTCTCACATTTACACACATACATTACGGACATTTTAGTTGATTTAATTCACCTACTGTATACCACGTCTTTGGATTGTAAACCAGAACATCCGGAGAAAACCCACGCCAACACGGGGAGAACATGCAAACTTCACACAGAAATGCCAACTGGTTCAGCAGTTTTATCAGCTAAAACCAGCGACTTTCTTGTTGTGAGGCGATCGCAATTATATATCAGACATACTGTGAAAATTTCCTCACAGTACCCCCCCCCCCCCCCCCCCATTACTTGATAGTTTGAGCATTTGATTTAACATTTGGGACGTTGTTTTGAGAGTTTGATGTATTATTGGATTGTTTTTAGGCATTTTAATTTTCATGTTGTCAGGAAAAAACTTCCATAATTATGTTTATATAAATACACATGCACGCATATATTTGAGAAAATGTTTATTTATTTTTAGATATACGTACATGATTTAAATTATATATCCATTTAATAATCTATGTTACATAATATGGGTGGGTTGATAGATGATGCCATCCTCCATTGCCGATGGTCAATAGCCATCATGATGGTGAGCCAGCATCGTGATCCCCTGCACCCCATCGCAGCAGCAACCCGCTCGCGAACCATACACACTTAGGCCCCGTTTACACTAATATGTCTTAGTTTTAAAATGTCACTTCCACTCTGGCGTTTCATCTAGCATTTCTGAAAAGCCCTCCTTCCACACTATACTGCTGAAAACGCACATCACGTGACCCCACATACACACACTCTGTCATGCGCTGCAGCATCTGAGCTCCAGCAGTCAGCCCAGAGAGCAGTGCACGTAAGACAGTTTATCAAAAATGTACCGTTAGATCGCGTCTCACTACAGTTGTTAAACGTGCTATTTAATTAATCTTGTCTCTATCTAACGACTCTTCTGTCTTTTGAATCTATCAGGTGACATGTCACAGCGTCAGTACACTGCTTCAATCTTTCGCCTTCAAGCTTGTACTTAGTAATTTCAGCGAAAACGTCAGATACTGTTGGTTGGTTGTTGTTGGTTGTGCACCTTTTTACCAACCAAGTTTGCCGATGCCATTATAACAACACAGATCACTCTGTCTATTCATGCCAGAGCCCTGCAGAAAAAGTGATTGACGTGGTAATTTGTGTGTAACTTATCTTTATTTATTTATGATTTGGTTATGGGTAAAACAAAGACCATGCGGGTCAGGTAGTTGAAACGGTAGGCTACAAATAATCAATTCCTTATGAAGTGAATGAATTAATTCACTGCCGCCTACGACGATGATGCAATCATCTATCGCGATGTTTTACATTAGACATCGTACGATGCCACGACATCATCGAACTCTATTACATAATTGTTTTGTATATGCATGTGTCATAATTTAAACCTAAGAAATAAATCAATAAATATAATACACACACATATACTGTATCATGTCAAAACAAACTTTTATTTTTGATGCAATTAATGAAGATTAATCTTTGCTTGGCAATAAATATATATGCAAAGGCTTTTGAGGTCAGAATTTTTCTGTTTTATTGAGCAACGATGAGTTAAACTGGTTAAAAGTGACAGTAAAGGCTTCAGAATTATTACAAAAATGTACATAAATGTATTATGACCTCCACAAACAAAAATATTATGCAGCCTAACTGCTTTTATCATTTACTTTTCAGTGAGCGTCGAATCACAGGCTAAACTTCCATTAAAAGTATACTGAAATAAAAAAAAAATCCTTTTTAATTGTATTGATATTTTTTAAATATTGAAGATTTTACTATATTTGTGGTCAAAGAAATGCATCATTCATGAGCATGGGGATAGGGTTAACTTCTGGAACATTAAAAATCAATTTTGTGTTTACTGTAAAAAAAACAACAATGTGTTCTACAAAAAAAGTATTATTTTCTAAACACACTTTTTTTTACTGAACTTCTGAAATATTTCTGAAACAGGTAAGCAACATTCTAAGTCAATCCTTCTCTTATGTATGTTGTAGTGCTGTATTTATACCATAGTAATCTGCTAGTGTTTGCTTTGCTTTGGCTTTTTCAGGGTTAATTATGGTGATCTCCTGATTGCAACAAAGAAATACTGGGAAGTTGATTTCTTTTGAATACTTCTGATACTTCAAATACTTTCTAAGTCGATCTCTCTCTCTTTTTTTGTGCTGTATTTATACGATAGTCTGGTAGTGTTTCTGGTAGTGTTTGCTTTGGCTTTTTCGGGGGTTAATTTTTGTGATCTCCCGATTGCAGACTGATACTGAGAAACCTCTGTAGACTGGTGGCATTTCATGCTGGTCACCCTTATAATCTTAAAATGTGAGTAAAATCACCTGTTTTGTCTTCACTTTAGACATTACGCTAGAGAATCATTCAAACACTAGCTCTAAAGTGACGTTGGTGAAGCAGCAACGGTTTCTGCTGTTCTAACGACAGCTGCAGATGTGTATGAATGGGGGAAGAAAGTAGTTCCTTTCACTAAAATTTTTAAGACTCTCAGTGTTTGATTTTCTTTTTTATACACACGATTATGCCGTCGATTTGTTGTATAAATGCAATATCACACATATACAGCAGTGTGACATGGCTGTATATTGTCACTGGTAGGACACTAAGGCACTCAGTCTGCAACCTCGAGCCAAACCACGCCTCTCACCAGTTCCAATGTACAGCCACACCATACTGATGCTCATGTGGTATTGCTCCTATATCAATCACATCTGTGTACAGCCATGTTCAATTTATCGTTGGTCCCTCATAGAAAATGCTATATATACACATGTAAACACATATCATACAAGCCAAACCCATTATTGACAACTTGAGCATGATGTACTGAGCCTGATGTCCTGATCTCCACCTGAATGTCTAGCTAGCAATTGCACTTCTCTAATAAACCACAAAGCAAGTTTTTACATTTTGTTTCAACACACATCTTGCATAACACAAAAAGCGGATGCAGAAAAACGTGTGTCCTCAATTTGACAAGCCACAAAACTACTGCCTTGTAGAAAAACATTTAGTTCATTATCAACGTGCAGCTTATTTTTAGACCCACACAGTACATTTGCGGGTCACATCAGTTTTCCAGTAACAGGGTTTCTGCAGATATCGTAATGTCAAATTTAAGACTTTTTAAGACCTTTTTAAGACCATTAAGTATTAAATTTAAGACCTATATCACAATTAAAAAACACGCATACACATAAACAGAAAATACAAAATCACAAAATTAGTGGTAAAATAAATGTATTCAAATTGAACAGTACTAAAGACAGGTTGGATGCACCATTGAACTACAGAAAAAACAAACAAACAAACAAACATCTTAAGTCTGATTTATACTTTCACCTGGCGTCACATCGCGCACCTCACAAAACGGACAAGGCTTTTGTACTTGACGCATTCGCCATTGAGATATTCCTTTTAAATGACAGGGGGCGGTCTAAAAAAAAACAGACAGTAAAATCAGACGGATAAACAGAGAAGTAGAATGTTTCCGAAACTAGGTAATATCATTAATATCATTCAAGATAATTGTTTTTATTATTTTTATAATTTATTATAAAGATTTTTAAAACCATTCAAGATTTTAATCTAAATTTTTTAATCTAAATCATGCATCACTTGCTTTTGTTCATATCTCAGACAGTTCTACCTATTAAAGTTAAATATTAATGGCAACAGAACTTGGGTTGCTCTACAATTATATTTTTTATTATGGCAAGAATAAAAACAAAAACATACAATATATGATCACGCATGGACGGATCATAAAGAAGATGTGTGTACAGACATACCCGTTTCAGACAAAATCTCTTCAAAGTGTTTCATATTCAACTCAAATCAAACGCGGCGCCGCACGAACTGTTCACTCGAGTCACAAAGCATTACATGAGCTCCGCCAGCTGAAACCAAGTCGTGTGCACCCAAAGCGAACATCCGCAAACACAGCGATGACATCACATTCGCCGCGCACACGGAATTTAATAGCAGAGAGCTGATTGGCTATTGCATGTCAGCCTCATTTGTAGTTGTGATATCGCAAATTACAATTGGACTAGTGAAATGAAGAACTACAACACCACGGAAACCAAACAACAGCAACAAAAAAAGAATTTAAATGAGCATTAGATATAGCGTTACATAGACATCGGAAAATTAAGACCTGTGCAAAAATATTTAAGACCTAGAACAGCGAATTTTTTCCAGCAGTCTACATGTGTTTGTTGCCTCATTACAAACATATAAGCAGCAAATTACACAATATAAACATTAAACTAACAAAAGATTCACTTAATATCCATCTTTACTGAATTTTTGCATTCTGATGTTGAGCTGTGATGAGATGCTCCATGTCTGGTTAAATTATCATTTTATCCGACCCTTCAGATTATGCTTCCAATGCTGTTTTGAGTCGTTGGGCTTAGGGATTAGGTAGATTAGGGGGATATTACAGCTTCATATTACACTACTCCATTTTAAAATTTACACTGGTAGCATATTGCGCCATTCAAATGTGCTACCTACTTTTTGAATGGGAGGTAAGACAATTTGACAAGGTAGGACAAATCGACAGAACACTGGTCCTGTTTTCAAAATAAGAGTCCCACATTCATATTAATTATAATACAAGCGTAGGTAAACTTAAATAAAAGTAGAAATGATCATTGTTGTAATCTTATTAGGAAACATTGTGGCCAAATTAAAAGATTCATGGGCTGTGCATATTAATGATCATGTGTGGATCGTCTTGGAGTCTGTGTTTTGTTTCAGTTTGCCTTTTAAAGGGATTTTGCACTGACAGGATTTACATGAGAATGAGGAAACAATGGTGTTCGAGACTCATGGTTTGCTATTTCCATGTACTGAACTCGTTATTCAGCTATGCCTAGATTTTTTTTTTGGTTTTAGTTTTACACTAAATCTTGAGAATCAACTTCATTCAGCAATGATCATGCAAAAATCTGAAACGCACACTGTTAAAGATATCTGTTAATTAAGAGTTTCCGCATTTATTTATGGTTGTGAATTGCATTATGGGATGTTGATCTCTGCTCTGTCGACTTTTGATGTTGAAAATTCAACGCTGCAGTTTAACAAAGTGACTTTTATTGACATTTTAGTAGTTTGAAATAATATGTATAAGAAGTTATATATATACACTCACCGGCCACTTTATAAGGAACACAATACTAGTACCGGGTTGGAGCCCTTTGCCTTCAGAACTGCCTTAATCCATCATGGCATAGATTCAACAAGGTGCTGGAAATATTCCTCAGAGATTTTGTTCCATATTGACATGATAGCATCACGCAGTTGCTGCAGGTTTGTCGGCTGCACATCCATGATGCGAATCTCACATTCCACAACATCCCAAAGGTGCTCTATTAGATTATGCTCTGGTGACTGTGGAGGCCATTTGAATACAGTGAACTCATTGTCATGTTCAAGAAACCAGTCTGAGATGATTCACTTTATGACATGGTGTGTTATCCTGCTGGAAGTAGCCATCAGAAGATGAGTACACTGTGGTCATTAAGGGATGGACATGGTCAGCAACAATACTATAGGTAGGCTGTGGCGTTGACACGATGATCAATTGGTACTAACGGGCCCAAAGTGTGCCAAGAAAATATTCCCCACACCATTACACCACCAGCAGCCTGAACCGTTCATACAAGGCAGGATGGATCTATGCTTTCATGTTGTTGATGCCAAATTCTGACCCTACCATCTGAATGTTGCAGCAGAAATTGAGATTTATCAGACCAGGCAACGTTTCTCCAATCTTCTATTGTCTAATTTTGGTGAGCCTGTGTGAATTGTAGCCTCAGTTTCCTGTTCTTAGCTGACAGGAGTGACACCCAGTATGGTCTTCTGCTGCTGTAGCCCATCTGCCTCAAGGTTGGACATGTTGGGCATTCAGAGATGCTCTTCTGTATACTTCGGTTGTAACGAGTAGTTATTTGAGTTACTGTTGCCTTTCTATCAGCTGGAACCAGTCTGGCCATTCTCCTCTGACCTCTGGCATCAACAAGGCATTTGCGCCCACAGAACTGCTGCTCACTGGATATTTTCTCTTTTTCTGACCATTCTCTGTAAGCCCTAGAGACAGTTGTGTGTGGAAATCCCAGCAGATCAGCAGTTTCTGAAATACTCAGACCAGCCTGTCTGGTTTCAACAACCTTGCCACGTTCAAAGTCGCTTAAATCACCTTTCTTCCCCATTCTGATGCTCAGTTCGAACTGCAGCAGATCGTCTTGACCATGTCTACATGTCTAAATGCATTGAGGTGCTGCCATGTGATTGGCTGATTAGAAACTTGCGTTAACGAGCAGTTGGACAGGTGTACCTAATAAAGTGGCCGGTGAGTATATACATTAGGCATATGCAGTATAGACAAAATTAAATACCAGAAAATGTACTGGCAGTTAAATACAAGGTTGTTGTAGCGTAATACAACACCAACCCAGACAATATATCACGTTAAACTATTAAAATTGTTAATAATAAAAAAAGTCAATTTTTTTTACATTTCACAGTTTAAAAGTGTTTGGAAGAAAGATCAAGGTCTCATAACGCCATTTAAAAGCATAAATAAATAGGAGAAAATAAAAACATGAATCTCAAAATACAAAAAACTGCTAATTTAAGGATATTTTTACAGTGCGCACAAAATCTGAAAATTGAGAAGAAGCGTTTAGATTTGTTTGCCCCCTTAGGATATTGCGCCAAGGCGTATTTAAAAACACACTAATTTGAAAAGCCACAAAAATGTCACGTTATTATGATATTAATCAGCATCTGAAGCAACACGCTTGAGTAGTTATATATGTGGCAGCAAGTTAAACAGAAAATTAGTAAGCAGGTATGCATGGCATGCCGCGGATTGTCAGGGCCTCCCTTGTCAAAGAGAAGGTCGCAAAGGTAAACAGACTATAAATAACACAAGAACCAATCAACCGCACTCAAGGCGGGTCCAGAAAACTTAGGTGTGCAGGTTACACCCATTCCAAGTGCGTCCATATAAGAACGACATGAAGTGAGGAGAGATAATAGACTATTGTCTGTTGGACAAAAATTGAACAGTTTATCTATTCAAGACTTCAAGAAGACTCAGACTAGATAAATATGTGCACTTCATCCTCAAATCATGCTTATCCCAGCACAGAATGTTTTGGAGATAGAAAGAATTCGCTTTCAATGCCTCCAAAACTCTCAAAAGCTCGTCCCCGACGGGTGCTTTACCCTCCAGGATTGAAGAAGATTCTACCAAAAGAGAAGTCTGATCCTGCCAGACGTTGGTTGCTTTTGTTTACTGCTTTGCTCTTCCTGCAAATCTACACAGAGGAAGGGATCGGAGACTCTCAGGGTGTCCCAGAACGCCCCCAGGATGATCACTGCATGCTGGAGGAGCAACCCTTCGTTCAGGGGCCCTCGGAAGTGGACGTGACTCAATGCTGGAGGTCTGAAAACTCATGCAACCTGTACTGGGAAATGAGAAGCTGTTTCTGAGGCCAGTGCCAAATGCAACAGTGCTATGTGAAGCACGCACGGAAAAAAAGAAAAGGCTCTTTTTTCAGGCTGAATAAACTCGTCTGGGCTGGACTGGGTTTCCGGTTAAAGCAGCGTGCTCTGGGGTCCTGTAACCCGATATGCAAAGGCACGTCAGCGTAGGGGAAAGTGATGATTCACTGAACGAGAAACAGTCTGGGATGCACACAGCGCGGCTCTCAGACTCTCTCTGTGTGTGTGTATGTCTGGAAATGCTTCTGTCATTGACGGCAAAGTGTGTGTAATATAGAATGTGTGCGATTCGAATGTGTATTCATGAAGGTTAAAATTGCTGTGTGGTGATGTAAAATGTCACTGTTTGGATGTGTTGAGTCTGTTTTACAATCTGTATGATCATTGCAAAGACAACTAAGCATGCATCATTAATCTAATAAATACTGCATGTGAATATATGTTTCTCTGTGTGCTTAATTAATCTTCAAATTAAATCTAAGACATCACCTACTGATGTTTAATTAACTTTGCAAATACCCTCAGTAAATAAGGTGCAAATTGGAAGGTACACCATTGGATCTTATTTGCACATACATTATAAAAAATGCTGCATTCCCTTCATTATTTGTGTTGGGACAACAGGAAGAAATTAATGGTGCTGTATGTAAGTTTTTGACTCTTCTAAAGCATAAAAATACCATAATATGTGTGCAGATATTTAAGAAACATCCCAAGTGAACATAACAATGCTGAAGTCAGATATTCTGCTTTGAAAATGTCTTTGTTTAGGTAAATTTAACCCCCACAATGCGAGTTTAGCCAATTATAATTCAGCACCCCGGGTTGCCTCGTTGGAAAACAGCGTATTTCATTCATTCATTAAGAAAGGCTCTGAAAGCATGCGTCTATGACCGAAAATGCAACCTCCAGACAGTATCAGATGTCGAAATGAGACAGATTCAGTTCCACATGAGGTTATTAATTAGCAAATGATTTAAACATTACGAACGTAAACATTAGGTGAGCAGGTTACATTGTAACCGCGTGTCCTAACATCACGCTTTGTGATGAGATACGCAGTGATGAGCAATTTGGCTGTTTGCACCAGACGAAACACAAGAGAAATTTAAATACAGCCATTCAGAAGCACAGAATATGCACTCACTCACTAAACGATAAGGTTTATAATCTATTTAATACATGTTAACCCTCTTTAACATCATTAAATGTAGATGCTGAATCACGTGTTTAGTTCTAAATTAAATTTCAAACGGTTTATTGTATTTTCATGATCTGAGGTGAACTATCTGCTGCTGCTTTCAGTATATGGCAATACATGTCATGTAAAATGCATTCAAACTCACATTGTTTGCATTTAGCACTGAATAAAGCTCATGAGGTTTAGCTGAGGTGATCACTGTCATAGTTTTCTGTTGTTCAGATGTGAGAAATGGAAGCCTTTTCTATTATATCAATTTGAGGTGTTGGTTAGAACCAAAACTCCTTTTAATATGGAAAATTTTATATAACTTTCTTTGCATTTGTGAAACTTGGCATCAGTCTAATGACTTTTTTAATTTAAATATGTGTGCTTTGCCATGCTACACATATCTCGAGCGCTTTCGCTCCACTGGCAGAGGCAGTAGCTTAGCAGTTATTTTCCGCTCTGATGTGACTGTAATCGAGGTAACCCTGCCATGTTTTACTACCTTTTAATGCATGGCGTTTAAATTGACTGGCACTTCTCCTGTTCTAGTATTGAACATTTATCGTCCTCCAAAACCTGCTTCTGATTTTTTTCTCAGAACTTACTAATCTATTGACGGTGGCTAGTGCGCTCTGTCCTTCTCTTCTCCTTACCGGTGATTTAAATTTTCACGTTGAGGATGTGGACTGTGCTGCATGTTTACTGGACATATTTGACTGTTTTAACTTGATACAGCTTGTTGACTTTCCTATACACAAATGTGGTCACACACTGGATTTGGTTTGTGCAACTGGAGTAAATATTCAGTCACTTAAAGCAACTGTGGTGCCTTTTAGTGACCATAAACTCATGACGTTCGATCTGAGTACTCCATCTTCTCAGACTACTATTAAACGCACTATCACTTTTAGGAAACTTGGTGACATTGACCTTGATCAGCTTAGTCAACACATTGTTGGTTTTCCTATTATGTCTACAGTGGCCCAATGCAATTCTGTTTTTAAGTCTCTTCTTGATGATATTTCTCCACTAAAAAAAATGCTCTGTTTCTTTACAAGATCGTCTCCCTGGTTTACGAAGGAGTTAAGAAAAATGAAGGCTGTTAACAGGCAATTGGAGAGAAAATATAATAAATCTGGGCTTGTGATACACAAGCTTATGTTTGAGCAGCATCTAATGGAACATCATAATGCGCTGACGGTCGCGAAAAGGGAATACTACTCGCATATCTAGAACTCTGTTTAGAACAGTCCCTAATCTGGTTGGACCTCCTAATAATTTCACCCCTGCAACTACTGAGCACTGTGATGAATTTTAAAAAATTTTTACAACTAAGATTGACTACATTTTTTCTTCCACTGCCAGTGATTCTGATTCCACTTATGTTGCACCTTCACCCTCTGTTCTTCCTACTTCTGGCTTTTCGACTTTTAATATTGCTGATTATGATTTTATTGCAAAAACGGTTATGTCACTGAACTCCTCATGCTGTGTTTTTGATCCTTTCCCAACTTCTGTTCTTAAAAACCTTCTATCATGGCTCATTTCCACTGAGTGGTACAGTATGGTACGGTTCGGGTCGGTACGGGTCACCTTTATCAAGCTTGCGTTTCCATTACAAAGGGTACCCTTTTGGTGGGCGTGGTGTACGACAGAGTTTCAGTCGATGTCATTCTCGCTCAAATAAATGTCTACAGTAAAGCTGTACAGGTCGTTCACATTATATGAGAAGCTCTTCTAACAAAACAGATGCTTTAAACATATTAATACTTGTTTATAAATGTTTGTTACTAACATTTCTATGAACATGATTTAATTATAACTGCAGATCAATGACAGTGTGAGAGTGTTACAGCCTACTGTAACGTCTGCAATTATATACAATAAATAAATAATGTACATTAAGTCCTTATTTGAGTTCAAAAACAACACGCAACATACAGTAGCCCATAGTCAGAGCTAACCTCTCATCTGTGTCTGTAATCTTCAGCAGCACATGTAGCCTCTGTTAGAGAGTAATTCCGTCATTCTGAGTTCATAATTGTTCAAAAGGTGATGATAAACATGGCAGTTTGTTCATGATTTGTTCATGGCAGATTGTTTAGCTTGCTGAAACTATTTGCTCCTGTCTGGAATCCTTGTAATCCTGTCGGGCTTGTCCTTTTTTTCGCGCTTCACTCTCGCGTTTGTTCTTTTCTTTCTGAATGGCTCAGATGTTAAAAACGCTTCATTAATCACACACACACACGTTATTATCATCAGCTCAAGAAGTTCTTTATATCAAATCTAGATGTGATCGCGAGCTCCCTGGAGAAAGCGAAATTGCTTGCACTTTTAGACTTTTAGACGGCCCCGTAAAACAACAACAGGACACGGCAGATTCTTGGCTTTGTGGCTATTCATCAAGACAACGACAAGGTTTGTTTTGAGCCCGGGTCATCCATGTATCGTTATTATAATGCATATAGTTGTCTCGGCTGTGTTTAAAAACATGACGGCTCCATTGTTTTGATTCTGGCTAGCTCCACGAGATTATGACGTATCTCTGTAAACCAATCAGCATTCAGCTGCACGTGTAGCTCCACCTTTTGGTACCCTTTCTCGTCTTTGGTACCCTTTCGAAAGGGTGTCGAAAAAGTTGTACGGTACGGTTCGGTTCGGTACACTTTTGACAGTGGAAACGGCCATAAAAGCGTACCAAACCGATCCGTACCATACCGTACCACTCAGTGGAAACGGGCCATCAGTGTTCATGCCCCATATTACCACTATTGTGAATGTTTCACTTAGCACTGGTTTTATTGAAACTGCTCTGAAAACTGCTGCTGCTACACCGATTTTAAAAAAGCCTGGCAGTGACTCCTCTGATTTGTCTAATTATCAGCCGATTTCTAATCTACCTTTTCTGGCAAAGGTTTTCGAGCAGGTGGTTGTGGGGCAACTGCAAGAACACCTGCAAGCAAATGCTCTGTTTGATGCATTTCAGTCGGGTTTTAGATCAGGACATAGCACGGAAACTGCTTTAGTTAAGGTCGTTAATGACCTTCTCTTGATTGCTAACTTGGGGGCTTGTGGTATTTTAGTGCTTTTAGACTTAACCGCAGCTTTTATGTTTCTATGTGCTTAATTAATCCTCAAATGAAATCTTAGACATCACCTACTGATATTTTATTAACTCTGCAAATACACTCTCAGTAAGTAAGGTATGTTGTGACGTTTGAAAATTACACTTTTATATTTTATTTGCACTTAAAGAGTTCATTTTGGTACTTTAAATAGGGGTTTGTTTACACAAAACAACTAAATAATGTTATTAATTACCCTCATGTCATTTCAATCCCCTGAGACCTTTTAAAATCTATGTTTGATCATTACAGAGACAACTAAGCATACATCATCAATCAAATAAATACTGCCTGTGAATATATGTCTGAGTACCTAATGTAGGAACTTATTCGTTTTGTAATTTGTACCTAAAAAGTCCATATTAATACCTCAAGGGTACATATTAGTATCTAAAAATTTCAAAAGTGTTCCTCTTAAACTTTTTAGGTACTAATATATACCCTTAGGTACCAATATGTACCCTTTAAGTACAAATGTGTACCTTTTTGAAAAGGTACCACCCCGGTGACAGCTCCTGTACCTTTATTTCTGAGAGTGTACTAGCTACTAACCGTTTACAATGGTAATATGTTGTGCAAAAGAAAGCCCCGCCCCCTACTCAATATTCCGTTTCTGTTAGAAGTAAATCAACATACTGAAATAAATGTTTACTGAAATAAAACATACTGAAATAAATGTTTACTGAAATAAAACATACTGAAATAAATGTTTCCACAGACTTTAACAGTATTTTCTAAACCCTAAAAGCAGCAAAAATGCACTTTTTGGCTCGTTTCCACTGAATGGATACGATGCGTTTGGTACGTTTTTATGGCCGTTTCCACTGCCAAAGGGTACTAAAAAGCAAACCGTACCACCTTTTGGGTACACTTTGCAAAGGGTACCCAAAAAGCAGAGCTAAACGCACAGCTGAATGCTATTGGTTTACAGAGAAACAACATTAGAGCGTGCACAAGCCAGAAGAATGAAAACAAAGGAAGCACCATTTTTTAATGCACAGCCAAGATATTACACCATAATAAAATATACATACAATAACAAGCCATGGTCGACCCCAGCTGAAAGAGAGAGCAGAATCTACCCTGTGCCCCATAGTTGTTAACAAGGCCGTCTAAAACTTGAGCGGTTTCACTTTCTCTAGAGAGCTCGCTGTGTGTCTATATTTTAAATAACAAACTTGAGCTGATAATAATAACCTGCATGTGATTATTGAAGTGCTTCTGACATCTGATCCTTGTCAAAAACGAACAAACGCAAGAGCGACGCGTGAAAAAACAAAGGAGAAGCTGGAAAAAAAAAACAAAGGAGCAAATGATTCTTTCAGCAACCTAAAACATGAACACACTGCCATGTTTACCTATTATCATCAACTTTTGGACTATTATGAACTTGGAATGACTTTCTAACAGAGGTTACATGTGCTGGTGAAGATTAAAGATGCAGATGAGAGGTTACTTTGGGCTATATGTTGTGTGTGTGTGTTGTTTTTGAACCCAAATGAGGACGAAATTTATGCTGTGTGTAGTTCGTCTGTAATTGGTAACATATCAGAGACTGTAAGGGTCTGTACAGTAGCACCATGCTCTAGTAGTTAAGGCCATCAGCTTTATCATTTGATTTATAATGTTGAATGGCCGACCGTATGGCTGCGACCGAAATCGCCTACTACTCGAGTAGGTACTACAGTTGAATTTACAATACGACTGTTACAAAAGTACATTCTATATAGTATGAATGCAAGTAGTAGGAATGGAACTTGTATGTACTACATCCACCATTTGTCATTATCACATGACCAACCAGCATCAGTAGCGTCGCTTCAATCCCATTCATGAATTCTCTCACGGTGCATCATAGGATAGCGTAGCGTCTATCAAATGCACACTTCAGAATATTGCTGGAAGTAGTAGGAATCATCCGGGAACTTCTCACAAATTGTTTTTCAAATGCTATGAATTCAGTCCTACTACTTGGCTCGCATACTGTTTTAAGCGTACTATACATGGAAGAATGGGATTTCGAACGCAGCCTATGCCTGAACCACACAAACAGCAGTATCATTATAATGACACACAATGACACAAACACGATTACATACTGGAGACGTGACCTCTCTGTGATTTCGGTAAACGCTCATGATCTGACACCCCTCAGGCATCTGTGAAGAAAGATATATGTCTAATTTTATGACAAGTTTCCTATTCCTATTCCTAAGTCCTCCTGCCCCTCCTTTATGTGAGCTAATACATGACTTCTGTGTTAATGGTCATTACGAGACGAATGTCTGAATTCATCTCTATTAATAAAGATGACGCATCTCAAAATGAACTGGATGATCTTTATAAATTTACGTATGCAGTAAGAACTATAATAAAAGTATTAATTCATTTTTTTTATAGAAACAGCATGTAAAAAACTTGATATGCATTAAATAAAATGTAAATAATCATATATATAGAACACATAAATACAATATCATTCATTCATTTTCTTTTCGGCTTAGTATATATTTATATTTACATGTAATTTAATTTGTTATGTAAATAATTTAATTTATTATTAATTTATAATTGTTTTATATAATTCTAAAATGTAAAAATGTCACATTTTGTACATTAAAATAAAAGTAACCTAAATAAAAAAAACAAAAACCTGAATTACTATTGAAAGATAAACTATAAAAACAATATAAGTGCATAAATAATACAAAAAAAACACTATATAAACCTTATTTTCCGTGTACAAGTGGGCACAGCCATTTGAATCATTTTGGCTCAACCTTCCGGTCTCGATCACTTCCATTCATTTTAAGATGTTAAAAACAGCTCGTTTTGCTGCTTGGCGTTGCAAACTGATATTTTCTTCTCATATTATTCTGCTTTATCTGTATAGTCGTGCAAACACTTGTTTGTAGAGTTAGTAGTTTGACCATTTTTTGCCGTTTATTATTCCTAGTCATTTCTCCCATAGGCGACTGAATCTGAAGTTCTAAAACAATCGCAAAAACGAGCACTTCTGCCTTGAAAAATAAGATCAATATATATATAT
>CAIGQZ010000427.1:31405029-31416870 GCA_903798205.1 Danio tinwini
TTACTGTAGTATTTCTCACAAACGTTACGTGAGGTCTGCTTCCTTCATTGTTGTCTGAAGGCAGATTTATACTTCTGCGTCAAGCGCACACGTATGCTACAGCGCAGTCTATGTGTGGATGCATAGCCCTTGTGGACATCGGCGACATTGGCACCTCTCAATAAATGTTACGCGTAGCGCAAGCTCTGTAATTGGTCGCCTTGGTAGCGCTGACGAGTGTGGGCGGAGGTGAGAGCCGCGCGAGTGTGATGCAGCGAGTGTTTACAAGTGTGGAGTCCCATGAAGGAGCTCCGGAAGGAGACTGTTGTTTTGCGTTTACCTTATGAATAAAGTTGTTGCACGTCCGCTGGTTCCCGTCTCAAAATGAGCGAATTTGAGCCACTTGTACATTAAGAAAGTGTTCAGAAAACACAAAACACCAATGAAGAAACTCCAAACTGCCAACTAGCGTTTCGAAAGTGTATTGCAGAGTAACAGAAACAGCGCGCAGAAGTATAAATGCACGGCTACGTGCAAGGCTTGCGCCATGGGTAGTGCCAGACGGAATCTGCGGACGTTTTTTGCTATTTCTGCACAGAATTTTGGTAAAAATCTGCGAAATCCTGCTGAATTATTGTAGGAGTATCATAACTAAAACCTTAAAATGTGAAATAAAAAATACTATCTTTTTAACTTTTATTTAATGTTTAAAATGCAAATCCAATTAGATTCACAGTAAATAGTTAACTGTAAGTAAATAAACAGAATTAATGATGGGCTAAAAATCTGCTGAATTTGCGTGCGCAGATTCCGTGTGGGCCTAGCCATGGGTCACGCTGATCATTTGAAGCAGAAGTATAAAACAGGCTTGAGGCAGCGAAGGGCTGGGATTCAGGCACACTGACAGGTACGTGGGAACGGTGGGCAGGGAGGGCTCGCCTTAAAGGCACTGTTCACAAAAACCGCTACCTGATGCTAAGAGCTATAAAAGTAGAAACTTCTGAAAGGTATAATAAATAATCTGATGGGTGTTTCGAGCTGAAACTTTACAGACACATTCTGGAGACACAAAAGACTTATATTAAATCTGGAAAAAGGGGTAAACTCTGTGCCCTTTAAAGGAACAGTCCACTTAAAAAAAAGGACTCATTTTACAACACCCCATAGAGTTGAGTTTTGAATCACTTTAGCCACGTGACAACAACTGGACCGATCAGCTTTATACTTTGCTTGAAATATACACATTTCTACTCCAAAGAGAGAAAAAAAAACACAAAACGGAAATACTAAACTATATTTTAATATAGTTGATCAAAAGTGCCTTTCAGAAGGAGGTTCAGCAGCCTTTGACTACATTAGCTTTTTTTAAAAGGGAGCTAGCTATTATATAGCTTAGATTTACATTACACAAATACTACTTTTAAAATATATAAAAATATATATTTATTGTTCTGTCATTTATTTTCAGTGTAAAATAATTACTTATGTTTAAATGACAAAAACTTTTTTCACTTTTTTTTAAGTCAAAAGTGAAATGAAGTATTGTTTGTATTTTATTATTATTTTCTGCTGTATTATTAGGTTACTGAACAACCATAAATAACACTTTAAAAGTTGAGGAGTTTTTATGTGATTTACTAAATCAGTAGTGTTTTGAAAGTAATGAAAGAGGGAGTATTAGAAAGTGCACGACACGTGTGTCCTCAAGTCTGTGGTGAAGTGTTATTTCCTGTTTGTTCATTTGGACCTCAGCGTGACCTCGAGTGTGTGTAGAGATACATAAGCACACTCCAGCAACGTGCTATATAAATAATTTTTTATCCTCAAGGAGATACCATTCATTACAACTGAGGTTATTTACAATGTGAAAATGTCTCTTTTCTTTTTTTGGAATAAACATATTAAATGTCATAATAATTGTTATATTATTGCACACACTTAACAATTTAATTTACACTAACATACACTAACATACACTATTTAAACTAACTATTTACAGTACCATTTCTCTTGCTGTACCTGTCTTTACAGTAACGTATGATATTAAAACATGAGAAGTATCAAATAACTAAACACTGTTCCATTAAGTATTTCTTCAGTCATTTTTATAACCTTATTTTACATATTAAATCATTTGCCACTCTTGGAAATAAAGGTACACGAGCTGTCACTGGGGTGATACTTTTTTTAAAAGGTACATGTTTGTACTTTAAGGGTACATATTGGTACCTAAAAGGATATATTAGTACCTAAGAATTTTAAGAGGAACACTTTTGCACTTTTTAAGTACTAATATGTACCCTTGAGCTATTAATAAAGACCTTTTAGGTACAAATTTGTACCTTTTTGAAAAGGTACCACATACCTCGCATACTTTTATTTCTGAGAGTGTAGGTTTCACTCTCATTTTATTATGCATTTCAATTGACAGCAAATTAAAAATATATATTTTAATGGTGACAAGGTAATATTACACAGCAAAAAAATCAGTGTACATTTACAGTAGCTCAATTTAAGTTGAACTTAACCCTCCTTGGGTGTACATATGACTCCCTCCATTTTTGAGTTAAAATAACACTTTCTAAAGTGTGAAATTTGTACATTACTCTCAGAGTTCATTTTAACACAGTAAGAGTTTATTCTTACATCGAACTGGAGTGTGTGTTACCCTTCAAAGTGTTAATACAGTATATCACCTTTTTCCCTATATTACCAATTGGTGTGTGTGTGACAGATAACAGTGATCAAACATGTAGAAAATAGTTTACATTTATTAAATGTTCATTAATCTTTTCAGAAATACTTTCAATACATTCAACTCTTTGCATTTTAAAATGCAACAAGACATGTTTCAAGTTTAACATACTTCAAGTAAAACATACTGGTTTGATCACTGTTTGTCTGAAAGAACCGGTTTGAGTTCCCATCACTAGTGGGAAATACACTGAATAGTGGGTTAAAAGTTTAACACTGAAAAAACAACTCTTAAATATATGCTCTTTCACACTCGTGGATTAAAATGCACTCCGGTTTTAACACTGAACATCACCAAAAAAATCACACTGTATATTTAACACTGGAATTTTTGCTGTGTGGAAATGTAACTGTAAACTACAGTACTGTATAACTGTCATACAGTAATAAACAATTCATATTACAGTTAAATACTGTGTAATTTACAAAAATCATTAACAGTGCACTTTTGTCCAACCAAGGTAAAAAAACAAAACACTTTAATCTGCTGATGATATTTCAATGTGGTCATTTCATTGACCTATGTCCTGCTTTTTATCAAACTATTTCATAACTGTAACAAGAGGCAATTCAATCACAACATAATGTTATATTATAACAGCTATAATAACCTTATTTATCAATATGTGACCTTTTTTAGATTCTCGGAAGCTATAAAAATGTAAAAAAGGATACCGTATATGCTGGGACCATTGTTTTTGTTTACATCCCTCAAAATGTTCTATAAATTGCAGTGTCAGTTTTTTACTTACAATGTTTAAAATGGTTGGTTCAATGATCCAGTCCCTCTAAACCCCGTCCAGGCGCCCACACACCAATGCTTGTTTTTGTGATTTACAAGGACTTTCCATGGATTTTCATACTGTAAAAACGATTATTAAATGCCATTACTCTAACTCATACCCCTTAACGCAACCTCACACAAAACCTGTGCAAAATATTGATTTAAAAAAAGAAACAAGTGTGAATTTAGGACTTTTGATTTACAAGGACACATGAAATGTCATTATACCCCATGCATTTTATAATACAACACTTTATAATAACACTTTATTAACACGCAACACTTTATAATAACTACACACTATGAATCATTTATTAAGCATTAGCATATAGTGAATTTATTATTTGTTAAGCATTAACTCTACATTAGTAGATGATAGTAAGCAGTTTATTCCTGCAGATACAAATGCTGTATTCTTGACTTATAAGCACATTTAAAATGTGCTTAATAATAGTACATTCATACTTTGTTATTGATTGATTTTTCATGACTATAAGTATTGCATTATTTACAAATTATATGTATTTAAGAGTAGTTTTTTTTAAAGATTATTCAGAATGCATAGGTAAATGATTAATAAACTATTCAAATTAACATTCATACATCTTATTATTCAGGCATATATTAATATTTAATTTGTATTTTAATAAATGTTTCATTAACTCAACATCATCCAGTTTTGTGGCCTAATCAAAAGTGAGGACTATTTATGCTTTATAAATCCCTAATAAATGACAATTAAAGGCTCAGTATCAAATGAAAAATACAACTTTGCAATCTTATTTAAAATTTAGTGCATTCTGAATATTCTTTAAAAACCAACTACTTCTCTTAAATAACTGGTTTGTAAAAATGATGCAAAACTTAATTTAGTAATGAAAAAATAATAATTACCAAGGTATGAAAATACAATCATTAAGCAATTATATATGTGCTTAAGGCAAGAATAGAGCATTTGCATCTGCAGTTGTAAACTGTTTACTAACATCTGTTAATGTAGAGTTAATGATTAACAGATAATCAATTCACTATTTGCTGATGCTTAATAATTGATTCACAGTGTTTAGTTATTATAATCTTTTACCAACCATGCTACCGTTGTAATACCTAGGTTTGATTATACACACACACAGGCTATATTTTATTCAGATATTCATAAGGTTTAGCAAACCAGGTCAAAAAATAAAACATACATGTAAAGTTGGTTTGAGAACATTTTCCCTCATGATTCTAAAGATTTATGTTCGAATATTGGATATTTTTGTGTGTTTTGAATGTTTTTACCTGACCAAAACATGCTTAAAGAATTTCGATATTATATTTAACCCCAAACGTTTTTTATACTTCATATTAATGAACATAAAAGCATAAGCAATTTGTGTGAATATGTGAAATCACTATGGAAGCTTGTTTCTTCCACTTTAAAAAAAAAAGAAGTTACGGCAACATTTTTTTCATATTGGGATTTTATAACTTGGAATTGCAATTTGTTTTTTATCCCAGAATTCTGACTTACTAAGTATTGGGTGTTTAAAACAGCCAAAGAAATCCATATATGCAAAGAAAACAAATAGATGGAAAACAAATCTAATTAGTTTACAAATGAAGTTATGCATAATAAAATGAAATGATGCAGGAAAAAAGTATTGATCACATGAAGAAAGGGAGGTGTAGAAAGGTAGTGAAAGCCCAGACAGCTAAAATCTCTCAGTAGTTTTTCAGTAACCCTCTGCCTATCCTCATTGTAAATTAATATTATCTGCTTCAGTCCAACATCTACATTAGCAGGATGATGAAGATGAAACCAGAGTGGACATTTCAGCAAGACAATGTTCCAAAACACAGCCAAGGAAGCACTCAAATGCTTTCAGAGAAAGAAAATCAAGATGTCACCTGACCTGAACCCAATAGAAAATACAAAATAAAGATCAGATTTGATAGGCGAAACCTACAGAACTATCAAGATTTTTACACTTTGTTGAAGTCTCTGAAAAACTCACACCTGCAGCAATACACGTGACTTCATTCTTTAAGCTGCCATTAACAAAAAAGCCTTTTATATAAAGTATTAAATACATTTCAGTAGTTCAGTATTTTTCCTTGTGTCATTTCATTTCTATTACACACTTATTTTTCTGATTTTTTTTATTTAGTTTTATTTTTATGTTTGTATTGTTTGGGTTTTTATTAAAATCTGGTTTAATTCCATTTCAAATTCTCCTTTAGAAATAATATTACCAGGAAAAAACATGACGTGTTCTAGGGGCAGATTGGTCATCTGACAATTCTGGCAAATGCCAGAAGAGCCGGATCATTTTGTAAATGTGGGCCAGTCAGTTTTTATTTTTATTTTCTTAATATGTATAACTTTTACATGCAGGCAGCTTTTATCTCTTGCAAGATGTGAATATTATGATGATGATAATAATAATAATAATAATAATAATAATAATAATAATAATAATAATAATAATAATAAAATGTTAAGCATTTGGCCCAATCGGTGACGGCTGGCTAGTTTTGAAAAGGGCTGACCCAATCAGGTTACGTAAAAGTAATTAAAATCTGACAAGATTGTCAAACAAAAACTAAGTGCAACACAAGCTAATTGTCAGAATGGACCGTAAAATAAGGAAAGGCAGTGCCGAAAAGCTTCAAGAAATCAAAAAAAAAGGCTGCCAAATGCATAAAATTAACTGAAATATTCTCCAAAGGTTTGTATTCGACTGCTGCATTGGACAACAGTAGTGCAGTATAGAAGAGGTAAGAAGAAAACTGAAAATATAGTAATAGTATAGTAATAATTAGTAATGTTTACACTATACACTATTATAACCTACACTGTGCTTAGCAGTAAGCTTAGTGTAGAACTCATTTACAATTTAAAATCATTATCAGCAGATAATTCAGCAGAGGTTTGGGGTATACAGACTGCTGTATCTGTACTAGCAATATAGCCTAACATGCAAAAGAACCTAAAGCTATAGCCATAGTACTGTAGGCATTTGTAGTGAACTCTGAAAACATAGCTAGTCTTTAAAGTAAAACATTAAATACAGAGGTTACAGTATATATTTAATTCTTAGGTAGAGGTGTAGAGAATGACAACGGGTTGTTTTTGTTCCAGTCACATACATTATATATAGTATTGCTTATACGTTTTCACCATCTGTACACCAATATAAGTTGTGGGTGGGGCTGTGTCTGTGTGGTAATGTGGGCTGGTGTGGCTACAGTGCCAGGGCTGAATTTTTGTCCCAGTCTGGCCCTGACGTGTTCAATACTTATTTTCTCTGCTGTGAATAAAAAGAAAAACTAATTCTGAGAGGAAAGTTGCAATAACCTTTTTATTTTAGTGGTGAAAATGGGCTTCCATATACGTCGCTTTGGACAAAAGTGTCTGCTAAATGACTGAATGTGAATGTTCCATCTAGTTTACAAGTCATTTTGATTGATTGTTGCAATAAAAATAGTCTGAAATTCTTTTGTGAAATGAGAGTTCAAATGAGCATTATTTGGTGTTGATGTAATGCATACCTGCATGCTTGTAGTACTTTCAGGAGCATGTATGGCATTACTGACATGTCTCTGTGGTTTGAGGATAGCCAGTTATGGTGAATGAAAATAACAGTTCATGCTTATGGAATGGTAAAAATGCTGAGCGCTGTCTCTCTGTGCTGGAGAAACAATTGTAAACTGATACAGTACGTCCTTTGTGTTATGAGGACAATGTAAAGAATCTGAAAACTTAAGGAAATATTAAGTATTGTATCAAAAGGAATAATGTGGGAAGAATCTGTGAAGTAATTCTGAATGAGAGTCAATTCTGAAATGACAAAAGATGGGGCACGTCCCAAAATTGCATTTAAAGCTAGCATTTTAATTGGCTTATAGTCCCACAGGAAGGAACTGATGTAATGATGACTTTTAAAGTTACTATGCATTGTGTAAGAGTTTAGAGTTTGTTGTGTCATCGTAGTTTAACCGTTGTAAAACCACTGAGATTAAAGGTACAACCGCAACCTGAGTTTCAGGTGAAGCTTAAAGAACTGAAATCACCTGTGAAAGGTGTGTGTGTGTGAAAATTTCTGTCATGCTTTCATTCACCATTCACCACCACCCACACACAGGAAGATCAGAGATTTGTGCTATATGTATATTTCAATAGGGAAACCCTGCATCTGTGAGGAATGTGAGAGAACAAGGAGTACTGTAATGACATTCTTGCTGCTTGAAATGTTTTATCGCAACTTACATCAGTCAAGCTGACTCAACATTCATTCATTCATTCATTTTCCTTCGGCTTAGTCCCTTATTTATCAGGGGTTGCCACAGCGAAATGAACTGCCAACTATTATGGTAGTTGTTTTACGCAACGGATGCCCTTCCAGCCACAACCCAACACTGGGAAACATCCATACACTCTCATATTCACATACACTACGGCCAATTTAGTTGATCAAATGCACCTATAGCGTATGTCTTTGGATTGTGGGGGAAACCAGAGCTCCCGGAGGAAACCAACGCAAACACAGGGAGAACATGTAAACTCCACACAGAAATGCCAACTGACCCAGCTAAGGCTCGAACCAGCGACCTTCTTGCTGTCAGGCGACAGTGTTAACCACTGAGCCACCGTGACGCCCTGCTGACTCAAAATTTTAAGTTAATAAATAGTTGAAACCTGATTAACTGATTATAATTAGTTAGAGTAAGAACCCTGCAGTAGGAGGGGCTGTAAATGTGTCACAACAACAATGATGGCGGCTGAAAGTTTACATTTTATTTAGTTTAAAGGGGTGGTCCAGAGTGTATTTTTAAGGCTTGTTGTGTTTATAAGATGCAAAGCAATGTGTGCTTATGCATCACTTGTAGAAAATCACGTTATTTTGTCATATATCTTAATTTGATTATTTACAGCTACTCAGCTAACATGTAAATCACTGTCATATTTCCTAGTTCTTCTGAAAGGCCAGCGTTCAAAAGGCTCTGATTGGTCAGCTAACATAATGTGCTGTGATTCGCTGATCGGCTCCACATCACCACGTCACGCCTCCACAAGCACGTGCTTTTCACGGTTGTTGCTAGATCTGATATGGTTGCAGCCGGAAGTTATTTATATTGTTTAGTAAATTTCCCATTTATTGTATTTTATTAACGTCTACCAACACCCCAACCCTAAACCCAACCATTACAGTAACGTAAAAACGGTACTTGTACAGAGTATTATTTATGCTATCTAGTAAATTACCCAATAAATTGTTTTTTAACCCCTACCTCCACCACAACCCTAAACCCAACCGTCACAGTACTGTACAAATATTAATTATTGTTATACAGTGTCATAAAAAATGCTGCTATATTAATGTGCATATCGCACTTCCAGCCGACCACCTATCCGATCTAGACTTTACCCCTTTTCGCTGTGTAAACAGTAGCTGTTAGTCATGTCAGTTTGAACCTGAATCAGACAGAAAATGAAGAAGACACAGCTGTGTCTTTCACATTTATTCGCGTTATAAGCATGTGTAAGTAATATTAAATGTTGACATATCTTTTGCGAGTTTGTTATTTGAGATCTAGAATGCACTGAAAGCGTCCGCATAGAGAGACACTGCAGCGCTGCTGAAGATTGTGGCTGTTTACAGCGGTTTGACTGATAAATATGAATTTGTAGCTAAATTGTTAGCAGTGCCAAACAGCATTTCTTGTTGTTTACATCCTTGTTTACGTCCTCGCCACAACATATCGTTAACGCTACAAAGTGTGCATGTAATAGATAAATTTTAACAAATAAAAACACTTACAGATTGTGGCTCACAATCCACAGCTTCTATTACGGTTGGAGCTGCTCCTTCTTTGAGGAGTTTTTAACCGAATGCAGCACTGAATTGGGAGAGATTCTGGAAGCTGTCCTTTGTCAAATGCTAGAGCTACAGTTGAAGTCAGAATTATTAACCCCCACCTTTTTTTTTATTTTTTATTTTTAAAATTTTTTCCCAAATGATGTTTAACAGAGCAAGGAAATTTTCACAGTATGTCTGATTATATCTGGAGAAAGTTTTATTTGTTTTATTTCAGCTAGAAAAAAGCAGTTTTTAATTTTTTAAAAATTATTTTAAGGTCAATATTATTAGCCCCTTTAAGCTATTTTTTTCAATAGTCTACAGAACAAACCATCATTATACAATAACTTGCCTAATTACCCTAACCTGCCTAGTTAACCTAATTAACCTAGTTAAGCCTTTAAATGTCACTTTAAGCTGTATAGAAGTGTCTTGAAAAATATCTAGTCAAATATTATTTGCTGTCATCATGGCAAAGATAAAATAAATCAGTTATTAGAAATGACTTATTAAAACTATTATGTTTAGAAATGTGTTAAAAAATGCTCTCTGTTAAACAGAAAAATAAACAGGGGGTCTAATAAATCAGGGGGTTGAATAATTCTGATTGCAACTGTATCTATGCTATGGTGTTCTAGGTGGTTGATGGACATTTTAGTTAGTTGTTAGGAGGTTTCCATGGTACTACTGTTGGTTGCTATTGTGTTTTAGGTAGGTTCTAGGGTGTCCTAGGTGGTTGCTATGGTATTTTAGTCAGTTGCTAGAAGGTTTCCATGGTACTATTGGTATTTGCTTTTGTATTCTGAGTTGGTATATGGTGTTCTAGGTGGTTGCTAGGGTGTTTTAGTTAGTTGCTAGGTTTCCATGGTGCTTTTGTTGGTTGCTATTGTGTTCTAGTTAGGTCCTAGGGTGTTCTAGGTGGTTTTAGTTAGTTGATAAGAGGTTTCCATGGTAGTTTATATTGTTCTAGGTGGGTCCTACGGTATTCTAGGTGGTTGCTAGGGTATTTTAGTTAGTTGCTAGAAGGTTTCCATGGTGCTTTTGATAATTGCTATTTTGTTCTAGGTGGTTGTTTGGGCATTTTATTTAGTTGCTAGGAAGTTTCCATGGTGGTTGCTATTGTGTTTCAGGTGGGTCTTAGTTCAAAGTGATTGCAGAGGTATTTCAGTTAGTTGCTAGGAGGTTGCCATGGTGCTATTGTTGGTTGCAATTGTGTTCTAGATAGGTCCTAGGGTGTTCTAGGTGGTTGCTAGGGTATTTTAGTTCATTGCTGGGAGGTTTCCATGATGCAATCTGTAATTGTCATTGTGTTGTAGGTCCTGTTCTAGGTGGTTGCCAGGGTGTATTATCTACTTACTGTTATTCACCATATATATTAAGGAAACCTACTGGTAACCAGGTTACAGATATTTACTGTAGCATTATTACAGATGAAATCACAATTGTTTTACACGTCGTACATCTCATCACACATTTGAGTGTCTCCTGGTATTCTGTTCCGTCAGCTGAAAGCAGAGCAGGAACAGACAGGTTTGGCAGATGTACTGCACATCTGTCTGTGCTGGTTCAAACCGGCAGTCATTGACTGAGGGTGAATGTGTCTCTGGGCATGTCTGAACTTATTGGATTCAGTGTTGAAGAGAAGGAGTCTAGTAAGAGAAAGTGACTTGTAAGAGTGGGTGGCAAAGAGTAAACCCCCTTACCTCATACACCCCTAACACTGTCATCGATTACATATTGTGTATATGATAACAGGTACACTCAAGGACCTATCGAGACTGTTGCTATGGCACTTATGCATAGACACATACAGTAACCATAACATACTGTACAAAATTTGTCATAATGATGTCATGGTGAACACTGTTGAGTAATTTTTTAATGTGACGTATAATATGACACCTCAAATGACTTTAATACTGTGGTCTCTTCATTTTTTAGAGCTGTATATGTACAGTAAGTAAATATTACTTATGATGTCCGATATAATTAACATGTAGGAAAAACTTTAAAAGGCTTTCACAACTTTACTGTATTGTGATGTAGTGTGATGTGATGTGATGTGATTTCCTGTATGATGTAGTAGTGTAGTAGTGTGATGTAAATGTCACTTCATTGCCAATGGTTTTCTGCATGTTACATTACATCGACTTGTAAAAATGTATTATGTCATTTTTAAATGGGTTATTTTTTAATAATAATAATAATAATAATAATAATAATAATGTTAATAATGTTAAAATACTGTTAATAATAATAATAATAATAATAATAATAATAATAATAATAATTGTATTGTTAATAATAATGATAATAATAATACTGTTAAAATAATAATAATACTGTTAGTAATACTCTTGTTAATAATGATATTAATACTAATAATAAGAAGAATGATAATAATTATAATAATAATGTGGTCAATAATAACAATTATATTAATATTAATAATAATAATAATAATAATAATAATAATAA
>CAIGQZ010000427.1:31429442-31445665 GCA_903798205.1 Danio tinwini
AATATAATATAATATAATATAATATAATATAATATAATATAATATAATATAATATAATATAATATATAATTTATTTTCAATAATATCTTTAATGGTTTCAATATAAGAAGAATTTTAATCAGTAAATGTGTTTATCATTGGACCATTTTTGTTTGTGTACATGGTATTTCCCATACATAATTAAATTAAATTAATAATCAAATTTTGCTTCAAAGTCTTATCATTATTATTATTGTATATATATATATATATATATATATATATATATATATATATATAAATCTTTACAAAAAATATTTTATTTTTTTATTTTTGTAAGTTTAAATATAAGATATTCAACATCAAACCAAAACATTTGGGAAGGTGAAGCCAAAATGATTCGCCCTCCTGTGAATTTTTTATTCTTTTTCAAATATTTCCCAAACTATATTTAACAGAGTAAGGAATTTTTCACAGTATTTCCTATAATATTTGTTCTTCTGGAGAAAGTCTTATTTGTTTTATTTCGGCTAGAATAAAAGAAGTTTTTAATTAAAAAAAATCATTTTAAGGTCAATATTATTAGGCCCCTTAAGCAGTATTTTCTTTTCTATTGTCTACAGAACAAACCGTCGTTATACAATGACTTGCCTAATTAACCTAGTTAAGCTTTTAAGTGTCACTTAAAGCTGAATACCAGTGTCTTGAAAAATATCTAGTCAAATATTATTTACTGTCATCATGGCAGAGATAAAATAAATACATTTTTAGAAATAAGTTATTAAAAAGTTATTAAAGTAAAAAAAAAAAACTCTCCTTTCTGTTAAACAGAAATAAGGAAAAATATACAAGAGGGCTAATTTACTAATTATTAATCTGAGGTCGACACAGCAAAATGAACCGCCAACTTATCCAGCACACGTTTTACGCAGCGGATGCCCTTCCAGCTGCAACCCATCACTGGGAAACATCCATACACACTCATTCACGCATATACACTACGGTCAATTTTAGCATTCACCTATACCACATGTCTTTGGACTTGTGGGGGAAACCGGAGCACCTGGAGAAAACCCACACCAACACGGGGAGAACATGCAAACTCCACACAGAAACGCCAACTGACCCAGCGGCGGCTCGAACCCGCGACCTTCTTCCTGTGAGGCGTTTGTGCTACCCACTGCACCACCATGCTGCCCACTTCTGAATATATTCCAATAAATTATTTTATGTTTTAGAGTACTTTTAAGAGACATACAGAGATTTTTTTGCTAATTTACAATAAAAATATATCTTAAATAATATTATACAATATACCTAATAAGACACATACTAAATATATTAATATAATACGGTATAAACACATTTGCTTCGATTTCCCCCCCAGTCCTTAGACATGCGCTATAGGTGAATTGGGTAAGCTAAAATTGTCCATGGTGTATGTGTGTGAATGAGAGTGTATGGGTGTTTTCAGTGATAGGTTGCAGCTGGAAGGCCATCCGCTGCGTAAAACGTATGCTGGATAGGTTGGAGGTTCATTACACTGTGGCGACCCCAGATTAATAAAGGAATTAAGTGGAAAAGAAAATGATTGAATGAATGAATAACATGGCGTCATGTTGGGGCAGTGGGTAGCACGATTGCCTCACAGCAAGAAGGTTGTTGGTTCGAGCCTCGGCTGGGTTAGTTGGCATTTCTGTGTGGAGTTTGCATGTTCTTTGTTCGTGTGGGTTTCCTCCGGGTGCTCCGGTTTCCCCCACAGTCCATAGACATGCGCTTTAGGTGAATTGAGTAAGCTAAATTGTCCATAGTGTATGTGTGTGAATGAGTGTTTATGGGTGTTTCCCAGTGATTGGTTGCAGCTGGAAGGGCATCCGCTGCGCAAAACATATGCCGGATAAGTTGGCAGTTCATTCTGCTGTGGCGAGATTAATAAAGGAACTAAGCCAAAAAGAAAACAAATGAACGAATGAATAACATATATAATATAATATAAATAACAGAACAGAACAGAGCAGAACATATCTCTTATTATAGTATTCCTCGGTTGCATTCATCGTTCTCCTTCTCCAAGTGGCCGGAAGAGGGATGTGATGTAAAAATCATCCTGAGCAGTTTTTTTCTCTTCTTCTTCTCGTGTGCAGCAGATCTTCGGATGCATTGTAACGGTGTTAAAGAACATAAACTCCTGAAACACAATGCCTCGACATCTGTAATGGCCTGTTGACTTTCGGATGTGATTTCTGTGGGATAAACGATTGTCAGGATCCCGAAAACAGGTAATTGTTTACTTTGAGGCAAAGCCTTAAACACTTTCTGAAGACAAAACTGAGGTTGTCTGGTTTTTCTGGACTCTTTGTTGCGATTGAGAAACACTCTGGCGTTCAGACTGATCAGATGTGTGTGGTTCATGAATGGCTGAAACTTTGTTTTGCCAACTTTTGACGCTTTTCTCAGACATTTCTCGGCTTTATCATCTTTCGTTTACAGTCGGTTGTGTCGAAAACTTTAAATATATTGACAATGTCATCTACATTGTGCTTTCTCTGAAGTATTCATGATGTTTTATTGCTGTTATTTCACATTTAATGCCTTGTCGAGTTTGTTTCTCTCTGTTAAAGATGTTTTAGTTGTCTCTTTAGCTTTATAAAACATGTATTAGTTATACTAGGGTGAATTAAGGGTGATTGGGACATTTTTTTAAATTCTGCGTTATGTAATCATTCTTGCAATGAATTAAAAACATCAGCCCAATGTATGATATATTTCCGTAACCCTACAGATGTTATCTATCCATTTGTGAAAGAAATAAAATTATGTCAGAAGAGAAGGTGGTGTGACAAACCCTTTAGTATAAACTGAGCCAAAACAATATTTTTTAGGAATGTTTGGGTGATTGGGACACAGGTTTTGGGTGATTGGGACATCATGTATTATCATTAATCTACAAATATTTACTGCTCGTGTTAGCTGTTTGATGTGTTATAGGCCAGAATTTCATTTGTTCTGTTCATAATTAAGACTCATTTCTCTTTTCTTAGTTTTTATTATTCAATTTATTAGTCAATATGAAACAAATATGACCCCCCTATAGCCCCACATGAAAACTTTTATGTAAACCTTTGGGTGAACTGTCCCCTGGCTATTCCCCAAAAAACTGTTTGTCAAACACATTTAACTGAAGCAAAAATTGCCTTCAATCCATCAGACCTAAAACGTTTCACTAAAGAGAACACTCTTCACATCCAAAATTCATGAAAACTTTTAAACCAACTTGGGTGAGCTAAAAACATTTTGTGAACTGTCCTCTGGTTCATTCCTAAAAACGTTTGTCAAACACATTTAATTAATTTAATTAAGCTGCAAGAGCTTGTATCTCAGGTTATCTCATGGGATAACCTCTCTTGCTCAGACATTTGACTAGCTCTGCTAACTGGACCTCATCTTCTTGGGGAATGCGGGACTTGCTTCCAGCAATATCCTTGTAGCCCTTTACAACTCCTTTCACTCGCCTCTGCAACGTTGATTTTGAGATGTTCCACGCTCTGGCCAAAAACCTTAACTTGGGTTTGTTCCCTGCCTCAACTTCCTCTCTATACTCTTCAATTGCCCCCTTCATTCTCTCTTCACTCCATTTGTTGTATTCTCCCTGTGCTCTCCCTTTTGCTCTCTTCTTACATCTCTCTTCCTATCTTATTGATGCCATTTTAATCTGCAAATAGCTTAAATTAAGCAAGGCTGGTTAGGATTGGTATTTATGTTCAAGGCAAAACTTACTGTTAGATTTGGTGTGTTTATTAGGGCTAATTAGCACAGCTAGCTTTTGCACAAACCTTTGATAGCAACATGAATATGGTGTACTACTGTAAGATTTTTGTGGTTGATTAGGGGTTGCACAAATGAGGAGGCATACAGAGCATACACAATGATTTTCTATATAAAGCTTGATCTTTTTCTTGATTAGCATAGCTTTTCAGCACTGTCCCAATCACCCAAAACCATGCTGTCCCATCCATCCAAATTGCATTTGGGTGGATGGGACAAAATAAAAACAACCTAATACTAAAAATGAAAACATGATATTAACAAACTTTTTATTAATTTTATTGCAGTAGTACATCATATTTATGTTTCCATCAAAGGTTTCTGTAATATTTTAGATATAACAATTTTATTACCTTATAATGAAAACTAGCTTAAGCTTATGTCATTTTCCTCACCTCATGTGCTGCAGCATCAACTTCCTTTTTAAGGCTTGCCCCGCCCAGTGAGATGATGTCACACCAATGAGGGCATGCAATATTGATTAAATAGTCTCAAAGCAAGGACTTGGCCAAAAAAACATATATTTTCACTCATCAGGCAAAAAAATAAAATCTATATGGCTATACTGTCCCATTCAACCTTATGTCCCAATCACCCTTAATTCACCCTACTTGAAAGAAAAAACAATGTCTATCATTAAAATAACCCGTTTTATCGTATGCATTGTCCACGAGCGATTAGTGATTGAATCGTTTTACGAATCGGATCTGAATGAATTCACAATCCGGTGTGAATAATTAGTGGTGGAATCGAGTTGAATCACTTCGGTAGGTTATCGACTCACTAGTTCTCGTTTAGTTTTCAACAGTTCTTTCATTTACAGTCGGTTTTGTGGAAAGGTTTGGATATATTGACAATATCATCTACATTGTGCTTTTTCTGAGGGATTCATGGTGTTTTGCTGCTGTTATTTTACTTTATTGCCTTGTTCAGTTTGTTTCTCACTGTTAAAGATTTTTTTAGTTGTTTCTTTGAGAAACAGCTTCTTAAAACATGTATTATAGTTAGCGGAGAGAAAAAGCAGAGCAATTCCAGCGTTATGGATGTGACATTTGCAGTAAAAACTCAAAACATAAATTCACATAGAAAGTACACATTAACATTATATTGACACATCTGTTTATATTTTCCAAAACAACTGACCACAGAGTTAAGGGACCAGAAAAATATCAATCTGTAAACGTTTTTTATACTTTCAATGAGGAAATAAACATGTGTCATGGATGTGACAAAAAAGTTTGTGAGTTTACAGTCTACAACATACTTTGTAGAAATTCTGTCAATTAAACTACACAACCCAAAAGAAACAATGCTAATCAAACAGATACGAGTCGGCTCACTAAAGAACAAACATGATTGATTTTATTTTATTTAATATTTTTTGCATTTATGAGGAAAAAGTGAATGTGACACTTTTCCGTTATGGATGTAACAGCTGTGAAATTGCCACTTGTGTGATTTTGGCAAATTAAATATAATCGTTTTAAACACTGACAGATACATTTATGAGTATTTTTAAAGTACTGTCAACTACTTGCTTACACAAAAAATGTAGAAACGGTTTCTTTATTTTGGTGAAAACAATTTTTTTCATGACAACGTTGACATTTGCATGGGATTGCTCAGCAGTGTTTGTTAAAAGTACCTTCTCTAGCGATTTGTGATTGAATCGTTTAGTGAGTCGGATCTGAATCGATTCACAAGCTAAAATTCAGAATAATTAATGATCGAATCGAGTTGAATCACTTCGAAGTGGATAGGTTTGAATATATTGACAAACTCATCTACATTGTGCTTTTTCTGTGGGATTCATGGTGTTTTGCTGTTGTTATTTCAGTTTATTGTCTTGTTGAGTTTTTCTTTCATTTACAGTCGGTGATTTGTTGCTTTTCTTTCAGCTGTCTTAACAAATAGGATTGTTTCAAAACATACAAAAATGTTTTAGTTAAAATTATTTATAATTAATGTTTGCCCACCTTTTCAGCTATGCTGGTTCCGAAAAGTTTATTTTATTTTATTTTATTTATTTATTTATTTATTTATTTATTTATTTATTTATTTATTTATTTATTTATTTATTTATTTATTTATTTATTTATGTATTTCGTAGGGTTGCATGATACTGGAATTCAATACCAACCGATACTGGAATTTTGATACAGGAGCGCTTTTGAGAATGTTCGTAAACAACACTGATTTGCTGTTGTGTTTACATGCTCAGCAGAAATGACTGTGATTGGCTCATCAGTTCACCAAACTCACCACTGTTTACTGAGTGTAACTACAGATACAGGGGCACTGTAGTGTGAAAATCATGACTTATCAGTGAATCGCTTGTATGTCAGCTTATAGACAAACCAGCCGATCGATGTGACTTTGAAACCCCTTCAGTGTCCCTTTATCTGTGTTTACACTCAGTAAACAGTGGTGAGTTTGGTGAACTGATGACCTTTATGGCCAATCACAGTCATTTCTGTTGAGCACATGAACACAATGGCAAATCATCGCTGTTTAAGAACGAGCTCAATGTTAGAGGGAAATGGGCGTTTTTAAAACTTCAGTATCGATTGGTACTGAATTCCAGTATCATGACAACCCTAGTATTTAGTTATTTTCTGCTTTTCATTTTTTTCCTAGAGATCTCACATTTTTGGAAGTGTTATAAGTAGGCATGGGCAGGTATAAGGTTCTGACGGTATGATAACCTTGGATAAAAATATCACAGTTTCATGCTATCACGTTATTGTGCTCACTGCTCTAAAATATATTCATTTAAAAATGTCTGGGTAAAAAACTAAAATCTTTTTCCTCTTTGAACACAATATATTCTAGTTTTTGAAAGATTTATGAAATTTTGCAGCAGTAAACATATTAGACTATATAATGCAAATGAATCATTGACTTCTGCTGTCTTGATTTGTTTCAAAAATACAAATTTCTTTACAATTTAAAACGACATCTTTGGATATCTTTCTGCTAGAGATGCTGTTGTCCTAAAAAAACACAAAAAAAAGTAAATAAAAATCTTACACATACCTTAGGAACGTTATTACAGAAAAATTTGGCGGCTTTAAAACCTTGACTTTTCCAAACCACAGTATAGACGAATTACCGGTTTGTGAACATTCAGGATGCGTGCGCAGCGAAGTTACAGAAAATAACAGGAGCGCTAGCATTTACAGCGAGGGAATGACATCCGATGCGGTACAGAGTTTGTTGCTGTATTAGAGATAAGTTATATTGATTACATGTTATATATATTATTTACATGATGCTTTCAGCGTATTATAACAGCTTGTCACTCAGTATTAAGCACAGTTATTCAGCAAAATTAATGTTAAAGTGAGCGGCGTTCATCTGACAGGTCCATTTGCGATAGCACCCTCCCAATAGATATTGGATAAGACAAAATCGCCAAACATCCAGCCGAAATATACAACTATCTCATTGATACTCCAAGTGATATTACAAGAGAGAAGTTAAAGGCCTACAAGTCTTTGGATGCCAACAATTTTGTTGTGTGTGGTCATGTGCAAGAAATAATGTTCCCAGATTACCAGATATCAAAACTTTGTAGTGCTAAAAACAAAAGACAAGGAAAGAAGACGGACCTGTACAAGGCCTGGGTAATCATCAACAAGCATAACAACTTCATTCTGACAGCGAACTGCACCTGTACGGCAGACTATGTCAACTTAGATTTTTACATTTCATTCTAAGCATTCAGTGTCTGCACTTTAATTTACCATATTTAACTGTTTTTGAACAGAGAGAGTCCAGCATTTTTAATTAGGTCCTAACTCCATTCAGCTCTTAAGACAGCTGTTAGCCAGAGACGTCTGCGGTTGGCATTAAAAGCAGTGTGGTGTACAGTAAAAGTTATGTTTTCAATTTTTTTCGATTTTGGCATCCTACAGCACAACACAACATGTTTGCTATTGCAACCGGTCTTTTTTTGCAAGCGGTATGCGCGGTTGAACCCGTGTGACGTCATGTGTGACGTAGGTTGGTAATTCCCCTATACCTTGAAAATGGTTATCGTCCCATGCCTAGTTATAAGACTCACACACAAATAGTATTTTAAGAGTGCATAAGGAGGCTGGCTTAATTATGCCATTACTGGTGCTTAATTTAAGTGGGAGGAGCAAAAGGTCTCTTGGTGGGCTTTGCTATTTTCGCATTGCACCAAGGGTAATGCAGTTTTCCTGCACAAATTCAGCTATTAAGCACAATTATTTTGAGAAATATATTTAATCTCTTTGAAAGTTTATCAATTCCCCTATAAAGAAAATGAGGAGATTTAACTGGTTTGTTCTGTTTACATATAGCTTTGTTGAACATTAGTGCTTGCTGTACCACTTCGTGCTTGATTACGTCACTGTGTAAAGGAACCACTTTATTATGATTTTTTTTACCCTCGTCTTTGAAATGTTAAAAAGCATTGTTGATCCATCTGTCAAACCTTTTGTAGGAGCAGTGTCAATGCAAAAAGCCAAACTCTAAAAAGCCTATGCATATACTTATTTTATTATTTATATTTATTTATAGTATATTTATGCACATATTTTTTGCCATATTTATTATACAACTGATATTGTATAATGAAGGCAGATTCAGCATATTATAGAATGTTTTATAGTTTAAAGTTATAGTTAAAGTTTTGGTGTTAAGTGCATGGCCATGAATTAATTTTTTTTTTAATCAATTCTAGTTTTGAATAAAAGTTGTAGCTTTGATAAGTAAATGAGCTTGTAAATTCACAAGATTTTGCTGTTTTTATTTAATTAATGAACCATAAAAGAAATTCAAAACAGATTATCTGTATGTAATTTGTAAGAAAGCCCAAAATTAAGCCAATACTTTATTAAATTTACTCACTTGAGTAGGAGTAAAATCTATGCTTCTCAAATCAATGTACCTTGCAGAAAAAAATGACTTTAAAGAGGAGTGTGTTAAAATCTTTAATAAAACAAGCAAAAGTAACATATCTCCTTACACGACATGCTTGTTTTATGAGAGATTACTGATATTTAATTAAATATTAAACGCATTTAGTAACAGATAACCGAAGGCATTTCATTCTGAGTTGTTTAGCCAGAATGTCATAACAGCCATTTCCTCAGTTTTTTTTATTTAGTTTTATTGCTGTTTTTCATTCTTCTGTGATGCAAGAGTGTGTTGTGTGCCAGAGCAGAGGTCAAATGTTGCCTAACAAATGAAAAATGCCTCGGGCGTAAATTCTCATAAATTAGCTTTTAGCTCTTGTTTCTGTCTGTGTCTGATTATCAGAGTCTCTTCAGCGTTTATCTCTGAAAGTTACTGCAGACCGTAACGCTTTAGTGCTATCAGCAACCATCTATTTGCTGAAGCCATTTTAGGGGCCAATGACAAAAACGACTTTGGTTATGTCATAATGGGGATGAAAGAACGGATGAGTTTGTTGGAAAGACAGTATTAACCCTTTCACTCGTGAGTTTTAAACACTCTGGTTGACCTTCCTGCATGAGTTTTTTGTGACCTGGACTTGGAATCCATTTTATTCTGACATTCCCAATGCGATGCATCAAGTTCATCATGTGACCCACCAGCCACAATGATCTATGCATGTTATTTTGAATGTACAGTATTTTGTTTCTTTTTACACTTTTCTGTAAATATTGACAAATTTTCTAATTATATTATGAAATTTCTGATACTTATGTTTATATTATTTGTTATATGATTGGTAATGGGTGCCACCATTGTTGCTAGAAGAGATACGGATGCGATGGGAAGTTAATGAGAAGTTTTTATATTATTTATGAAATTACTCATTGTATTTTATTAGCATACCCCTACCTTAACCCTAAACCCAACCCTCAGGGTAATGTAAAAATATTATTTGTTGTAGAGTGTCACAAAAATTATGCTATATTGACGTGAGTATCCTCAGCTGTATCCCATCTATACTTTACCTTCTCCTGCAGCATGGTGAAGTCTAGAGGGGATACAGTTGAGGATACTTCTCGTTAACTTCCGATCGCAGATGTATCCCTTCTAGCAACAATCGCTGGAGAGATCCCAGCTGCTGGATTTCCGTCATGTTTATTCATAATTTTTTTATCTGAAATGCATAAAGGTAAGCAACTGGTTATGGAGAGGAATAAAGAAAATATTCTGGTAACATAAACAGTGTGTTTTGTATGTGAATAAAGCACCAGTTATATTGAAAAATAATTAATATTGCCGACAACATAGACATCAGCTTGTATTTTACAAACATTAAATGGTATGTTTTGATGAGCACTGCGCACCTCTTTCTGTGCCTCAGTATGCACTGTCAGATTTTAATTTTAGCAGTTGATGACTTTCACACTGAACGTTTTAATCACACCGGTGTGATCGTATGCATGAAAGGGTTAGTCTGATGAAAGACGGTGACGGACATTTGAGTATTACGGAATGATAAAAGACATTTTTAAAAATATTGAAAAAGACAATGTTGGAAAAAACTTGCTATATTTTGTTTTGCTGCGATAAATATATTGCAATATAAATATAATTTTACCAGATGGTTTGAATATTTCAATTTGGAAAGATTTCATTAATTTATATCAACTGGCATGATCCAGTCTTTTTCTATGCAGTGCATCTGCATAAATTAAAATCAATTACAAGCAACATTTAATAAATAAACAGTGCTTCAAGAGTTCCCACTTAGATATGCTTAGCATTTAAGCATGTTTGGCATGCTGTCCCAGGAGAGAACCCTGAGCTCGGAGATACTTGAGGGTCGGTCAATAAGCATATCAGGGGATCCGAGATCAGGTAGGTCTCGAGAGCTCCCCTTAGAAAAAAGGGGGGAAAAGGAGGAGATGGGGTGGAAGGGGGGATTCTTCCAAAATGAAGATTGAGCAGTAGGGAGAAAATGATCCATATATAGTGAGCTTGGATCGTTCTGATTGGATTATTACTGATTACCGATGAGAAGCCAGACGTGCTCAATCATATCACGTGCTCCTCTCGAAATTAGTTTGTGAAACTTCACTTTGTGGTTTTCTGGGGAGTCTAAGAGTATTCAAGTACAGAAATGTAAAGTAACATGGTCATCATTGTATAAATAATAAATATATATATATATATATTTTTTTTAATAATATCTTTACCTTTAAAATGTAATAAATAATCTAATCCTGCGATGTGACTGTTGCAGATACACACATTGCGATATCGATGCTCGAAGAATATACTGTTCAGCCCTAGTTCATGGCCAATAATGTGTGAACTACATTTAGAATAATTTTTTTTATATTATAGATCTTTGTATATACAGTGAGGAAAATAAGTATTTGATCACACTGTGAGTTTTCAAGATCTCCTACTTAGAAATCATGGAGGGGTCTAGAATTTTCAGTATAGGTGCAATTCCACTTTGAGAGAGAATCTAAAAATAAAAATGCTGAAATCACATTGTATGATTTTTTAACAATTTATTTGTAAATTACTGTGTGAAATAAGTATTTGATCACTTGCTTTTCAGCCAAATTTCTGACCCTCAAAGACCTGTTATTTTGCTTTAAAATAGTCCAGCTAGACTCTGCTCATGATTCTAATTTAGTAGCACTTGTTTGAAGTCACTAGCTGTCATAAAGACACCTGTGCACCCCACAATCAGTCAAAAATCTAAATAGCAACATGGCCAAAACCAATAAGCTGTCAAAGGACACAAGAGAGAAAATTGTAGACCTTCATAAAGCTGAAACTGCTACGGGGCAATTGCCAAGCAGATTGGTGAAAAAAGAACAACTGTTGGAGCAATTGTCAGAAAATGGAAGAGGCTAATGATGACTGTTAATGTCCCTCGGACTGGGGCCCCACAGAAGATCTCTCCTCGTGGGGTATTAATGATGCCAAAAATGGTCTAGAATCAGCCCAGAACTACACGGGAGGAGCTGATCAATGCCGTGAAGAGAGCCGGGACCACCGTTTTCAAGGCTATTATCAGTAATACACTAAGATGTCATGTTTTAAAACCATGCATCGCATGGAAATTTCCCCTGCTTAAGTTAGCCCATGTCAAGACCCGTCTGAAGTTTGCCAGGGACCATCTGGATGATCCAGTGGAGTCATGGGAGAAAGTCCTGTGGTCAGATGAGACCAAAGTAAAACTTTTTGGTCTTAACTCCATTCACCATGTTTGGAGGAAGAATAATGATGTTTATCATCCCAATAATACCATACCTACAGTGAAGCATGGGGCTGGAAGCATCATGCTCTGGGGTGTTTTTCTGCACAGGGGACAGAATGACTGCACTGTATTAAGGAGAGGATGAACGTGGCCATGAATTGTGAGATATTGGGCAAAAACCTCCTTCCCTCAGTCAGAGCATTAAAGATGGGTCGTGGCTGGGTCTTCCAACATGACAATGACCCAAAGCACATAGCCAGGAAAACCAAGGAGTGGCTTCGTAAGAAGCATATCAAGGTTTTGGTCTCCAGACCTATCCAATAGAAAATCTTTGGAGGGAGCTGAAACTCCATGTTTCTCAGCGACAACCTGACTGATCTAAAGAAAATCAGTATGGTGGAGTGGGCCAAAATCCCTCCTTCAGTGTGTGCAAACCTGGTGAAGAACTACAGGAACCCTTTGACCTTTGTTATTGTTGGCTTCTGTACTAAATATTTAAAATGCTTGACTCAAGTGATCAAATACTTATTTCACACAGTAATTTACAAATGAATTGTTAAAAAGTCATTTAATGTGATTTCTGAATTTTTATTTTTAGATTCTGTCTCTCACAGTGGAATTGCAATTATGCTGAAAATTCCAGACCCCTCCATGATTTCTAAGTAGGAGATTTAGAAAAATCAGTGTGATCAAATACTTATTTCCCTCACTATATATATATATATATATATATATATATATATATATACACAGTATGTCACAAAAGTGAGTACATCCCTCACATTTTTGCAAATATTTAATTATATTATTTATAATATAGAAATGACTGTGATTGGCCGTGAAGGTTATTAGTTTACTGAACTCACCGCTGTTTACTGAGTGTAAACACAGATACAGGAACACTGGAGCGTTTTAAAGCCGCGATCAGGGGTAGTTCTAGTTTAAATGGCACCCTGGGCGAACCACCCAATATACCAATATATATATATATATATATATATTTTTTTTTTTTAATTTAAATATATATAAATACATTTAAATATATTAATTTATTTTCAATAAATATATAACAATTTATTATTATAAATAAATACAATTCTTCTTCTTCTTATTCTACTTCTTCTTCTTATTATTATTATTATTATTATTATACAATTTTTATTCTAAATAAATAACAGAAATCAATCCTAAATGTAACTGGAAAACAATTTAAAGACACAACTGGAGTGATATGCTAAGATCGCTTACATAATCTTCTGCATGAATATTAATTATGACAATTCTAAAGAATACAAAAAATATGTTTTATAGCATTATCTGTTGCCTTAGACCTGAATCATGGCCAGAGAATTAATGTTATTAAGTCTTACCTCCCTGACTCATCATCTCTCCTTTCTGCTTCATAGCACGAGGTCATCATCATCATCATCATCATCATATTATATAAACTGTAGTTTTGTTGACTTGCAAACTCGCTGCATCCCAACACCTCTACATAAAAGGCTGTTAGTCCAGTTTCACAGCACTTGAGCGGTGTGTATTTTAACGACGTGCATGTAAACAACCGGGATTCACACCAATAAATATATCTCCAATATCTCATTCACACCGAGACCAGGAGCAGCGCGTGTCAGGCGGTTAGATTGGTTTTCTGCGCGTATGCGTCAATTTGTTTTGACCAGCTTTGTTTCGGCTGCACATAGAGAATAACAAACTTGCGCACATTAGTCTTTATTCTGCGTAAAACAAATGCTGTATTAGTTGGCGGTTCATTCTGCTGTGCCGACCCCAGATTAATAAAGGGACTAAGCCGAAAAGAAAATAAATGAATGAATGAAAGTAAATCATATCTCGAAGCTTTTACTGGTGCACAGTTGATTTTTCTGGGGCACTTTTTTTTGCATAGTCTCCACATGCCGCCCTCAGCAAGATGCCGCCTTAAATCCGCCACTGGTCGCGATTCATCAGCAGATCTCGAGAACTCCCCCCTTTTGTAAGAGTTGATGAAGAAAATAATTGCTACGGAGAGATATGCTGATGGATAAAAGTTTGACTAGTGCTGAATTTAGATTGTTCAATTAACTTGTAGTGCATGTTTTTGGAACGTGGGAGGAAACCGGAGAACCCGGGGGAAACCCACGCAAACACGGGAAGAACATGCTAACTTCACACAGAAACGACAGCCAGTCTGTTAAAGGACTTGAACCGGTGACGTTCTTGCTGTGAGGCCAGAGTGCTAGTCACTGGGCCACCGTGCCGCCCTATGAAAGCAAAAGAGGAGGAGTAGGGGTGGAATTGGGGATTCTTCAAATGAAGATGACTGTAGTAAGAAACCCTGGCTCTTTATAGTGGGTTAGAAATCGTCTGATTGGTTGGTCATACATGGTTAATGCATGACCAGCCGTGTTCAATGATAATCACGTGATCCTCTCGAAATTAGTTTATAAATAAACTTCACATCGTGACAAGCCTATAATTAGCACTTCTTGTGTGTATTGCCTCTTCTTGTTGAATCGCTGAATGCTTCCTCAGTTGTAAGTCTCTTTGGACAAAAGCGTCTGCTAAATGTAAATGTATTATTTGTCATTTTGTCTGGCTAAATGCACAAAAAGTATTAAATTTTTAGTTTTTTTTTAGTATGTTTTCTCTTTTTGGCAATGAAGCGTTTGATTTTTTGAATACATTGAGAGTCCTCATTTTTTAACATCCTATTTTGTTCCCCATTTGTGGTATATTGAAGTACATTTGAGGTCTGTCTAACCTGACTAACTTGTTGAATGACATTATTTACAACATTAACGACGCTTCTGGCTGAGGTTTTTGCTCTGTCTCTCGTTCTATCTCTCTGGTGAGCCGCCAGCGTCTCTCTCTCTCTCTCTCTCTCTCTCTCTCTCTCTCTTTCTCTTGGTTTAGCTCTGCACATTGTTTATTGTGTTGCATAATTTGAGATGTTTGGCAGCAAGACTCGACAGAGGCCATTGAGTGAACTGTACTACAGTTTCCTGACACCAGGATGTAGGAATGTGAGTGTGATGCATGTGTTTGTGTGTAGATGAGAGTGAACGTTTCCCTACTTGATTCTTTAATTCTAGCTCAGTAGGGCAAACATGCTCCTGCATGCTTGAAGAGGTTTGCATGTTTGTCAGTGTGCATGCATGCACATGTTAGTTGTGAGAGTCTGGAATTTAAGTAGGTTATTAGAAGATGAGACTTTCTCTCATGAAAGAGTCTGTTCATTGTTTGTTGCACTTTTGGCGATGATATATAGACCATTTTAAAGGGTGTAGACCAGGGATGGGCAAACTCGATCCTGGAGGGCCGGTGTCCTGCACAGTTTAGCTCCAACTCTGATTAAACACACCTGCTTATAGATAATTAGTGATCTTGGAGGCACTGGTTAGCATGTTTTGGTGTGTTTGATTAGAGTTGGAGCTAAACTGTGCAGGACACTGGCCCTCCAGGACCGAGTTTGCCCACCCCTGGTGTAGACAATAACATGGTCCTGACGTATTTCCAGTCTTACATTTTAAATTTTCATAGCTTCTGATAGTCCAAAATGTTCCACAAATTGATGAATAATGTTATGATAGCTGTTTTAACATCAGGTTAGGATTGAATCGCCTTTTGTTACAGATATGAAATAATTTAACAACAAGCAAGAAATGTCCATGGGCCAATGACATCACCACATTGAAATGGTCTATACACTCTCAGAAATAAAGGTACGCGAGCTGTCACTGAGGTGGTACCTTTTTAAAAGGTACAAATTTGTACCTAAAGGTACCACCTTAAGGTAAAATGGCTTAACTAGAAGTGCTGTAAAAAAAATGGAGGTAATTTTTAAGGTACATTATGATATGTTTCCATATGGCAACAACGTCCAACAGTGGATCTAACTTAGAAATGTCAAATTTAGAGTTTTCCTTATAATTAATAATTTAGTTTGAAATGATTTAATTGGTGTTGCAGTATTAAAAGCTTTAACACAGAACTAAATGGCACCTTGTACATACTTTCCAACAACTGATATTCCAACAGCTGAATATTATTGAAAACAATTATAATATTGTATTATCATGTATACAACATACAGTAAATATTATAACAAATCAATAACAAGTCTAGAATATCCAGAATAATGTAGCTACTAGCTAGCAATGTTTATATATTATACTATACTACGCCTGTCTTATATGCCTCTGAGCTAACTTACCTGAACTGTCTCCATCACTGCTCTTATCAAATGTCCAGT
>CAIGQZ010000427.1:31509706-31537252 GCA_903798205.1 Danio tinwini
AATTTAGCTTTGTCCTCCTTAACATTTCGTCACCTTGGAATTATAAGGTTCTGTCTGCGTTCTGAATGATTTTGAGATATTGAGCTTCAAAGTTTTTGCATTCCATAGCAAACAGTATGTGTGTAACATTTGTTTTTGTTTTTATAAAAGGTCTTAAAATGTAAACAACTTATAAAAAAACATCCCATAATGTAAAATAGTTGTCATTTAATAAGAATATGTCAATAACTCAATTTTGACAAAAATGTCAGATAGAACCTTATAATTCTTAGGTGACGATTTAACCAGTTGCTAAGACAGACCAGTCTATTGACATTATCGGGGACAACACACACACACACACACAGAGAGAGAGAGAGAGCGCGCACTCCCTTCAGATCATCAACACGCACGATCGAATCAAATTTGCTTAAACTAAGCGTTCTAAAGTATGGCTTTATTTCTCAATCAAGAATTCTGACACATCAACAAGAAGCAGACGCTTTACAAAAGTTGCGTGTAGTGTGAAAACATGTCAAACTTAATGATACATTTGAGGGCCCTTGGAGTCAACTTAGAGAGAAATGGGCTGTCTTTGACAGCTTGCGACATCATCTGGCGCTTTCACTGAGTACATTTACATGGATCCTTATTCTCATATCCTTATTTCTTTGCACATTAAACACACGCAGGGCCGGAGCAAGCTGAACTGGCGCTGTAGGCCCTCAACCCGAAAGTGAAATAGAAACTTACCGGTTTGCGGATAAAGGACCGGGAGGAAGGGGGTGGGTGTCGCGGATGATAGTGAGGCGGTCGCCTCTATGGGCGTGCCCGGCCCTGAACACACGTCGACCACAACAGGAAATAAAAAAAAACTGCAACTGTGATAAATGCGTTAATTTTTTTTTATGCGTTAAATATTTCAAATTAATCACGTGCGTTAACGCGCTAATATTGACAGCCCTAATATATATATATATATATATATATATATATACAGTATATATAATGATGTCTAGAAAGTATTGTAGTTACACCTGGATCTTTTTATGTATTGTCATCCATCAATGTCTACTGATGAATGCTGACCTTTACCCTTTGACCTGATCCAGGATTCTTTTTTTTTTCTCTGTGCAGAAATGATTTCCTGAAGGAGATAAAGATCATGTCTCGTCTGAATAACCCGAACATCATTCAGCTGCTGTGTGTTTGTGTGAGCTCGGACCCGCTCTGCATGGTGACCGAATACATGGAGAACGGAGACCTCAACATGTTCCTGTCCCAGAGAGAGATCGAGAGCACGCTCACACACGCCAACAACATTCCCTCCGTCAGGTGCCAACAATACAGTGCATCTGCAGACAGAGCTCCATATAGCATCCAGAGTCAAGATTCACATTCCTAAAGTTTATAACAAATTAAAAATTTCTCTTCTTATGTTTTTTTATGTATATACTTAGTAGTGCTTGTTATAATATCTGTGCATTTCATTATTTGGCAAAAATGATTCCCTCCTAAAACAACGTTTCATTGAATGCCTTTAGAGCTGGGCTTTTAGCATGGGGCTATTAGTGCTGCGTTTACACCAGACGTGGAAGAAGCGTCAAGCGTGAGTGATTTACATGTTAAGTCAATGCAAAGATGCGAATAGACATCGTGCGGTGTGATACATGCAAATGGTGCTGCACGAATGGTGCGGCGCGAATGGCACGATACACGCGAATGGCATGGCGCGAATTGAGTGTTTTGCGCGTTCGAGTTCGAAAATCTGAACTTCAGCGGACAATCGCGCCGCGTTAACCAATTAGGAGCTTGCTTATGACGTAGCGCCTGTTGTTGGTGTCCTAGGTGAAAATCCTCCTGCATACACCGACAACAGTTCATCAAAATGGGCTCGACTCAGTCAGAAGCACCGCTGAATGCTTCCATCATCCAGGTTAAGTTTCTGGAGGGATTTATGAGCTCACAGAGCTGGGTGCACCTCTAAAAGGATCTAGTGGACTCAGACACTGCTTCAAATGAATCTACGCTGTTTTTCAGCCTTCATAAAGTACATAAATAGTTATTTTCTCAATAAAATCCATTAGCCATTTTGCAACGAAGCTACAGTCACCGGGCAGAAGCCCTGCCCATGACGCGAATCTGCGTCAGTTCTGAAGTGAATTTGACGAACAAATAAAGTAGATTTTGATGCGAGAATGAAGCGAGTAAACTCAAAATGTTCACGCATCTATTTACGCAAGAACGACTTCTATGCTGTGTTCACACCAGACGCGGAACCCGCTGATAAATTAGTATTCACAAAAACAGTATTCGCGCGAAAATAGACGGCAAACGTGCCAAACGCTCAATTTGCGCCGCGCCATTCGCGCGTATCGCTCAGCAGGATGTCTATTCGCATCTTTACATTGACTTAACATGTAAATCACTCTCGTTTGACGCTTCTTCCGCGTCTGTTGTGAACGCAGCATTAGGGTCGAGCTGACAGTCTCTTAGGGCGGAGCTATTAATCATTTAGGGCAGAGTTATCAGTGCATATCTGGGTACTTATTCTGTAAAAAAAATTTTAATCTTTAATGAAATATCAAAACTTTCCCTACCCCCTCGAAATTACTTTTCTTCACTTCTGGTCACATGAAAAGCCTTTAGGGCTGGTCTATTAGGCCCTGTTTACGCTGGCAGTTAAATGTGACCCAATTCCGATTTATTTATTTTTTGCTCATATGTGACACAGATCAGATCTGTTCTATGACCGCGTAAACACGAAAAAAAATGCATTCAGATATTCAGATCGGTTTCAGGCCTCCTTTATGTGTGGAAATAAATCAGATATAAATCGGATATGTGACAATGCGACTATCATGTGAATAGGCATTTTTCGGATCGGATTTATTTAGGCATTTTGTTTTGTATGTCATTAAACTTGCAACAATGTGGTACGTCTCCACGGTTTAATGACGTAGAAGGAAGAGCGTGTGTAGAGACGCCAATGCGGTAAACAACAACAACAGAGGAAACACAGAGAAGGAAAGTGGTCAGTCGCCACCATTTGCTCCCACCAGACCTGAAATCTCTCTTGTACCCACAAATTCCTCTAAATGGAGGAGGACACCATATATAAACCATAGGCGCAAGCTGCGATGATGGCCCTTTCCCTCCGCCTCAAAATCATTTTAAAGTTGGGGGAACTTCGCATATTTCACAGAGCTAAAAGCAAGACCAATTCCATCGTGGCTAGTGTGGCGCAGATGCTAGAACCCGCCCGTAAATTGTATGGCTAGTGTAAACACATGAATCATGATATGGGTCACAATTAAAAGAAAGTGAAAACAGACAGGCAAAAAAATCAGATATAGCTACAAATCAGAATTGGGCATCAGGACCTGACAGTGTAAACAGGGCCTTAGTTATTTAGGGTGGGGCCATCATTCATTTAGGGTGGGGCTATCAATCCTTTAGGGCGGGGGTATTAGACTTTTAGGATGGGGCTATCAGTCCTTATAGGGCGTCCCTATTAGTCCTTGGGGGCAGGGCTATTAGATCTTTTGGGCAGAGCTGTCAGTGCATATCTGTTCACTTCATTATTTTGTAAAATTTTGTTTTCTAGTAATCATTAATCAAATATCATAACTTTCCCTAGCCCGCAATGACTTTTTCTCACTACTGGTTACATGGAATGCCTCTAGGGTGGGGGTATTAGTCCTCTAGGGGTGGCAATTAGTCTTATTAGTCCTTCATTTCTCAAAAGGGGTAGACTCTATTTATGTTGAGTAATTTATGGGGCGGGGCGATCAGTCCTTTAGGGCTGGGCTTTTAATCCTTTAGGGTGGGGCGATTAGTTATTTAGGGTGGGCTAATTAGTTCTTTGGGGTGGGGCTATCAGTCCTTTAGGGCAAAGCCATCAGTGCATCTGCTTACTTCATTATTTTGTAAAACTTTGTTTTCTAGTAATCTCAGGGTGTCCGCGGGGACTTAAAAAGAATTAAAAGTTGATAAATCAATTATGAGAAAATGAAGGCCCTTATAAGGTATTAAAAACTCTTAATCCTGTTTTTACGAGGTTTAAATTTTGTTCAAGCGTTGTCCAAAGTGTTTGACTCCAAAAAAAACAAACATATTTATTTTCCTCCATTGGTTGAGGCCGGGTGCGTCTGGCCAAGCTCCTGTCCGAGTGATGTCACGTAATTTGCAACAAACGCGGGAAGGTGATGATGCTCTCCACATGTAGCGAAACCATAGAGCAGAGCTATTCAATTAGTGGGCCGAACTTGTCCCACTAGCCAATTTGTTCCGACCCACCAAATAGTGTGACCAAGACATCAAAAATAATTTTGTTCAATCGAAAAAGTTATGAAGTGATGTGCTTTTGTTTAATACAGCACGAGCTGCAGTTGAAGGCTGCGCAGAGCGTGAGTCACCTGACATTAAGCGAGTGAGTGGCGCGAGCAGACAAAAACATTTGGATACTTAAGCTTAAAGGCTTTTCTACATCACGTTTCTGTTGCACGGAACAAAACTGCTGCAACTAAACAAAGTCAAAGCGATATGTTCAAACATCTCACGCCGTAGTGGTGAGAGTTGTGCGTGGCATTCAGTATTCAATTCAATTCAATTCACCTTTATTTGTATAGTGCTTATACAATGTAGATTGTGTCTAAGCAGCTTCACATGGAAGTTTATAGTGAATTGAAACAGTGTCAGTTCAGTTTTCAGTGTTAAGTTCAATTCAGTTTAGCTCAGTTCAGTGTGGTTTAATAATCACTACTGAGAGTCCAAACACTGAGGAGCAATTCCATCGATGCGCAGCTCTACAGATCCCGAACCATGCAAGCCAGTGGCGACAGCGGCGAGGAAAAAACTTCACCATTTGGCGAAAGTGAAGAATTAAAAAAAACCTCGAGAGAAACCAGGCTAAGTTGGGCACGACCATTTCTCCTATGGCCAAACGTCTTGTGCAGAGCTGCAGTCTAGGCGCAGTAGCTGAACCTCATCGAAGACACGTCAGTCCTTGGAGCATCACAGGAATCAGTCTCATGCTCGCCACCATGACCACCACCAGTACAATGTAAACAAAAGATATGTTAGACGAATTACTACAAATTATTTAAATGATTATGTATGTATGAACGCAGATGATAACAACAGTTAATTTAAATACTTGCCTAACATAAAGCTTAAATTTACATGAGACGTGATAACCGTGAAATCATGATTATTCTTCAGACTATATAATCGTACAACCAAAATCTAGAATCTTTGCTTCCCTAATTGTTATGCAGTTCAAAACATAACATATGAATGTGTCTGAATGTAGAAGAAGCCTACTTATGCAATGCACTGCTTTTGCTGTGCTTTAAAATACGACATTTGAATGTTTGTAAAAAGCCACATTGTACAATGCAGTGATGTTATGTAGTATCAAAATACAATATATTAACATTTTAATGTAGAAAAAGCCAATGTGGGTGACATAGGGTGCTTTCACACCTAGACTTTTGTTCCGGAACCTGGCGTGTTTGCCCAGTTAGCGCGGTTCATTTGGCATATGTGAACATGGCAATCGCGCTCGGATCCGCGCCAAAGCAATCGCTCCGAGACCACCTGAATGAGGTGGTCTCGGCTCGATTGAAACGACCCCTGGAGCAGATTGATTGTACGCAGATACGATCTGAGCCCGGCTATATCACAGTCTTTTATGAATATGTAATAGGCATACGGCTATATGAAGAGAGAGTTATGAGTAGGGCGGGAGGTCATTCCAGACATCCCAAGTCTCCCGAAAGTTCCGAGAGTCTCCCGCAAATGCACAGAGACTCCCGGATACCCGCAAATAAGTAATCTCCTGGAAATCACGCGTCTCCCTCCCGGTCCTCAAAATACGTCGCGCACCCTTCTCATCACCCCTCCCCACCGCATCCCTCCTCGCTCTTCAGACATGTCGCGCGCACCCTGTCAAACACCACCAAACCACCCCCAACAGCTTAGCGGGACTCTTCAAAATAAACCGTGAAACTCTGACCAATGTGAGGACAATTTACTCACACATGACTTGTTTTAGCTGTTTTGGTCCGTTTAGAAACTTTACCGTGTGAAAGCAAACCGCACCAAGAACAAAGAGCAACAATGTAACAATTTTAATCCCTGTTTCGGAACAAATGAATCGATTCACTGGTGTGAAAGCACCCTTAAAGAGCAACAATACAACAAATGGGCTCTTATATGCTGTTGTGTCATCACTTATATTGCAAGCCATATCCCTCCATCCCCTCATTTGGGATGCTTTTCATAAACTGGCTCCAATGACAAACTAATTGAATAGCCCTGCCATAGAGCAAAAACAGACGGCAAAATGGGATAATGCAAGTTTGCATACTCCTGGTTGGAGAAAGACGAGTTTAAACAGTGGCTGAAACCTGTCGCTGAAAACAACCACGTAATTTATTCTTTCAAGGTTTGTTTCTTACAAGCTTATCTAAGTTCTGTTGCACGATTGTGCTTCATTCATTTATTTAACTACAACAGTTTATTAGCAACTGTTTATTAAGTTAAAGGTTTGATACTGATTAGAACTTGAAGTGGCGACGAGGTCTTAAAATAATCTGAGGTCTTTAAAAAGTCTTAAAAAGGTATTGAAATTTCCTTTAGGATTCCTGCATATACCCTGAATCTATTCAAATATCATAACTTTCCCTAACCCCTTGAAATGACTTTTCTTCACTTTGCTGGTCACATGGAATGCCTCTAGGGGCTGTTATTAGTTCTTTAGGGCTGGGCTATTAGTTATTTAGGGTGGGGCTATTAGTCCTTTAGGGCAAGGCTATTTGTCCTTTATGGCTAGGAAATTAGTCCTTTAGGGTGGGGCTATCAGTATTTTAGAGTGGCGTTATCAGTGCATGTCTCTTTTCTGCACTTCCTTTGTCCATTCATCAATTTTGCTCCATTTTGTTTTTAATCTCCCTTCACAATCCAAATGGTTCCCAAAGGACGAAATCACGCACCACCCTACATTTTTCTTTCTCAATAGGTGGGAAAATTCCCCAAATTGCATGTTTTCTATGAGTGCTGCATAAGCTTGGTTTGTGGCACCAACTGCTGGACATTCATAGCTTGTTAATCAGGATTTAAAGTGCAGAACCTAAGCATTAACATATTGGCACAGCTAGATTTTTGCCAACTTAAATTGCAATATTTCACTCCACGTTTAAATACTTCAATCTGCTTTCTGTCGGCTTATTATAGGTGCATATATTAATGTAATGTTTCCTCATTAAATTAATCTCATATTTTTAAATTGTAGTTCATACATTAAGGCCCAATCCCAATTCTACCCCTTAGCCCTTCCCATTACTCCTACCCCTTGTTTTGCGCGTTCACATCAAGGGGTAGTGGTGTCCCAATTCTCTTTAGCTTGAAGGCGTAGGGCTAAGGGCAAGGGGTATACACCCCTTCGAATGAAGATTTTTCTGGAGCACACTTGAAACGAAGGGGTAAGAAATTTCCCAGAATACACCTGCCACAACGGCAGTAGTGCTGAACCCGGAAGTAAGTAGATCCACAAATTAGTATTTTTTGTCATTATTTTGAATTTTTACGACAAACAAACGTGTTTTAGTATATTCATAACCGCGTTCATGTTTTACCGTCATGCTTTAAAAAAAAAAACCAGCTAAATTTTGCAATCTATAATCCATAATCATAACTCCTGTACAGCAGTTCCACAACATTCTGACACTTGATGACACTCGAATACCCTGTCAGAAAAGTCTAGTGGCTGAGAATGAGCATTTTACAGTGTCTGCTATAATGTTAGGGTTGTTTTCGATTGTTTACATCAATGAATACGGCCATTGTGTAAATACACAGTACAGTTACGATCTTTTTGCCACATTAGATCGTTATGATAACATGACATATGCCTTCAGGGATTTCTTGAAGGTAAATACCAAAAAATAACACAACTGGAATAACTACAGCAGTTGCCATTGTCTGATCTCATATGAAGCAAGAGATCGCGATGACGTGTGCAGGTTGTGAAGTGCTGTCCCAGTTCTTAGGGATAAGTTTTGAAACCCTTCCCCTTAACCCTCGGTTGTAAGGGCCAAGGGGAAGGGGAACACAAATAGAATTGGGATTGGGCCTAAACATACTTGACTTCAGAGTCTTAATAATGTGTTCCAGCAATACATTTCCAACATTTATATTGTGTTATAAATGTTAGGTAACACATTATAATGTGTCGAAACAATTCTCTTTAAGCTCCTAAAAGCATTATAAAGGCAGTATCTTCTGAAGCTGAATTAGATTTTAAATCTCGAATCTGTAAAATCTCATGTGTGCTTGTTCACCTTTAAACATGAAATGAATCTGGTCTGAAAGCAGGTCATATATTAGTCTCCATCTTTGGTCTTGAGCTGAAGGGGCTTAAACTGACTCTGTTTCTCTGATTTCTGTCTCTGCAGCATAGCTGACCTGTTGCACATGTCGGTTCAGATCTCATCTGGGATGAAGTATTTGGCTTCTCTGAACTTTGTGCATCGTGATCTGGCCACACGAAACTGCCTGCTGGACCGTCACCTCACCATAAAGATCTCTGACTTCGGCATGAGTAGAAACCTGTATAGCAGTGATTACTACCGTATACAGGGGCGAGCAGTGCTGCCAATACGCTGGATGGCCTGGGAGAGCATATTACTGGTGAGGGGAAAAAACAGGCTGCTTATTTGACACTTTTTTTATCATTAGCAAAACATTTCATTTTCAATAATTGTCATACGGGTAAAGGGGCTGTGTGTGAGTTTTTGACACTTCTAAAGCATTAAAATACCATAATATGTTTGCAGATTTTTAAGAAATCCACTAAATGAGCATATTTGTTTATCTTAAAATGCTAAAGTCAGTTATTCTTCTTTAAAATGTGCATCCAATGTTGGAAAGTCTGTCTTTGTTTTAGCCTCTATAACCAGTCCACTGCTAGTTTAACTAATTAAATTTCAGCACCCTGGGTTACCTTGGTGGAAAACCAAACCAAAATACAAACTTCAGAGGACAGCAGAAGCCTGTGAAATGAGATGCAAACTGAGAGTTATTCAAATCCAAGCAAGCCAGTGGCGACAGTGGCAAGAAATCAAACTTCACCAATTGACGAAAGTGAAGGAAAAAAACCTCAAGAGAAACCAGGCTCGGTCTGGCACGACCATTTCTCCTCTGGCCAAACTTCTTGTGCAGAGCTGCAGTCTAGGCACAGGGAGCTGGAGAACGCTGGACGTCCATCATGGAGAAGCTGCAGGTATGAGTAGGTCACCGGCGGGTGTTCAGGCTGGCCCACTGGATCAATGCAGAGACTCGTCTGTCACAGGGGTCAGTCTCATGCTCTCTTTTCAGGAATCAGTCTCATGCTCTCCACTCCTCCATGACCACCACAGCATCTGCTTTGGATACGGCCTGGTCCAGGATTATGGATACCTCTAGAAGTGCTCTGTGGTTAGCATCATCTCTTGACAGGTCTTCATCAATGGCGCTGCACAATCTTTAGAGGCCTCGGAAAGAGTATACCCAGGTGGAAATAGAGAACAAAGAAAACAATTAGCATAGCTGCTGTTCATAGTGTTTTTAAACAAGAGATATTAAATATCAATGCAAAAAAGAAGTGCTATAACTGAAAATAGCATATGTATATAAAATACAAACGAAAACATTAGCTGCTTACAGTGTTAGGCTCTATCGTCAGGCACCCTTGCTCCTGTTTGTGTTACCAATCTGGCAACCTGCGTTGAGCTGTTGGACGAGGGGATGGGTGAATAAAAAGCCTTTCAATGTTTTGAATTTGGACTGCAATACCTAGTTCTACCACTAGTTTAACCACTATCCTACATACTGCACTATTACAACAAAGGTGGAAAAAAACTAAATAAACAAACAAAAAATAATATTAAATAATGATACAGCAGAACATGTTTGTCTATATGCTTTTAATGTCCTTCAATTAAACTAAATGGTCACCATAGACTCTCAAAAAGTCATAAAACACTTTCCAGATGGACCAAAATATATGAACCATTTATATATTATATATTTTGTTTTTTAAAAAATAGGAAAACTTTTCTTAGGTAAGGCAAGAGGTCATCCCCTTTATCCACTGTTACACCCTGATTATCTTTTTTTTAATGCAAGAAAATGCATTTACATGTTTTAGCTTTCAGCAAACATAGAATTAACAATGAATTCACACATTTGTAAAGGGGACACGAGCTAAAAAATCATAATTCTCTTTATCTTTTGACATGTGTGACCACAAAACCAGTCATAAGTAGGCCCACACGGAATCTGCGTGTGCAGAAATCCGCAGATTTCCACAGATTTTTAGCCCTTCGTTAAGTCTATGTATTTACTTGTGTAAATGTGTGTAAATTTATATTTCTTCAGTTTTTAAATTAGTTTCACTAATAATATTAACTAATATGAAAGTGTTCATTTGATTTATTTACAATACAGTTTGTAAAGTAATATTCTCTGTCTTTTAGTAGATCTATTATATGATAGACTGGCTTTGTTTACCAAATAAGTGGAACTAGATGGATTTGCATTGTAAACGTTAAATAAAAGTTAAAAAGGTATTATTTTTTATGTTATATTACGTTTTTAGCTATGATACTATAAACACTATAAAATAATTCTGCATACATTATTTTACAAAATTCTCCACATAAACAGCTAAAAATGTCAGCAGATTATTAAACATCATGTGGAAGCTAAAAAAACAAGCTGTCCAATGATGTTTGGTTTGTGAGGATAGGACAATATGTGATTATTATTTTGAGGATTATTATTTAAGAAAATTTATTTTATTTAAAAGTTTGGAATCTGAGTGTTCAAATTAGAAAATGGTCTTTAAAGATGTCTAAATGATGTTCTTAGCAATGCATGTTATTCTTCAAAAATTATGTTTTGATATATTTTCGGTAGGAAATTTACAACATATCTTAATGGAACAGGATGTTTACTTAACCCTTATGTACTGTTGAGGATGTTTTCATCCACTCCGGGAGGATTTTGTGTCTTAATTTGGTCATAACTTTTTCTCTGTTTCAGCTAGCGGAATAATTTTTGTTGACAAATCTTATTTTGACACATATTTTGAGAAAATGCCCCATTGACTTTCATTATAACCTCATTTTTATGCTTTTGATCATCAGTTTACACTATTAACCTTTTAGAACCTTAAAGAGTCACGAAACACCAAACCACATGTTTTGAGGTGTTGACAGTCATATATGTGTCCCACGCTGCTATAAACACTATTAGGACACATATATTGCACTAAAAATGAGAATTGGTTGTTTTTGCGTTATTTTGAGCAAATTCGTGTTTCCGGTTTGAAACAAATGTTTGAAGCTGCGTCACGGCGATTAGATACTTGTGTGTATTCCAGCGTGGAGACTGGATGTCTGTATCTGCAAGTGCATCGTGACGTCTCTGAGTGTGCGGCATTAATTCATGAGAAAGACTTGGTTCAAACCAATCAGCGCGCTCTATTGTGTATGTGGCGCAACTTCATTAATATGCATGACAGCTTCGAAGACTGTTTACCTGTTACAGTGTTCAGACGAAAGAGAGACGCCACGTTGTGTTGCCAAAACAAAATCCCTTTGTTTGTTCATTCAAATGGCAAAGTTAGTTTGTATCGTCAGCATTGCTCTTTCAGATTTAAAGACAGACCATAGTCAAAATGATTTAGTTACTAAGTTTACAGTATGTTAATATTACTGCAATATTATAGTTCTGTTACGATTACCAGTGATCCAGCCTGAGCAGATCGCTGGTAAACACCTAGGACTACAAATCTGCCATATAATGGACTACATCTCCACACATGCACTCCACTCTCACACACATGTTACTCATCTGATTACACACAGTACATAAGCAGCACACACACTCATTCCAGGGCCGAGTCTTGTTATCTGTTATCTGTTCACAGTCACAATTCTAAGCGTTTCCTTTGTTTTGTTTTTGTCGTGTTTTTGACCCTTGCCTTGATTGTCTGTTTCTCCCTGTCTGCTGCCAGCCTTGTGACTATCTGCCTGTTATATTGACTACGACTCTGGATTGCCCTCATACATCTGTTTGCTCCTGTTCTGAATATTGCTTGCCTGACCATCCTGCTTATAAACCTGCAAACAAAACAAAGGAAACTCTTAGAATTGTGACTGTCAACAGATTCCAAGACTCGGCCCTGGAATGAGTGTGTGTGCTGCTTATGTACTGTGTGTAATCAGTCTTTGACAAGCCTCCGGTGGTGTGTGTGCAATCAGTGGAGATGAGTAACGTGTGTGAGAGTGGAGTGCATGTGTGGAGATGTAGTCCATTATATAGCAGATTTGTAGTCCTAGGTGTTTACCAGCGATCTTCTCAGGCTGGATCACTTATAATCGTAAGAAGTACAATATTATAGACCGAAAGATCTGCTGTAAATGCTGCTCTCCGAATGTAAACATGTAAACACCACAATGAAATTTGTGACAGGATAGTCTAGACACACACACGGCTTTCTGACTCTACCTACCGAGTGCATCTAAGTTACCGAGAAATGCAGAGGATTTTTTCTCCCATTTGCCTTGCGGTATCAAACATACCATTAAAACTCCACTCTCCAGCAGTTCCTCGCTTTCAATATCTCGTTTGTAATGGGGGACATGCAGGAAATGTTCCTGAATAAAAAGTGAAAGTCGACAAATTAATAAATTGGCAAATATTTTGATTACTGATGTCCATGTAAACAGTCACTGTCTTTGTGTTTGTTTTGCCTCGCCTCTGTGAAAATCAGCGCGTGTGTGAGAGTGACCTTTACGCACTTACCTTGATGTGTCTGAGAAAATCAAAAGCTCTCAGCTCTTAGTCTTTGTTTTTGTTTACTCCATGTAGTTCTGTGTATTTATGCAACATCAAATGTGCTTATAATTAGTCTATTGGGGCAAAAAAAAGCCACCAACTGTAAATTAGGGAGAAAAAATGACAATGTTGTTACTAATCGTTCACATGTCCAAGACTGTGATAAAAGGTTTAAAAAAATCCAGTCCACAATTACTTTTTATATTGAAAATACGTCATTTTGTGTGCTTTTTTATTTTTATTTTCCCAACAAATCAGTGACATCATTTGTGAATTTGGCAATTAAAGAAGTAACATCTTGTAATTTTCTGTTTTGATCAGGACTGAGATTGATTAACAAATTTATGCAAAAAATATTTGAAAAAAATATTTATCTAATGCATTTTCACAACAGTTTAATTCAGTGGATGTTTTCATCCCGAACATACCAAAAGGGTAGCACATTTGAACAGTGCACGAGGGTTAATATTCTATTGATTTTTTGTATAAAAGAAAAATCTATATTTTGATTCCTACAGTGTATTCTTGGTTTCACAATAATTATCCAACAAGTGCAGCCTTGGTTAGCAGACAATAAAAGAACGTGGTGTTATGTGTGTGTTTTTAGGGTAAGTTTACCACAGCTAGTGACGTGTGGGCATTTGGAGTGACTCTGTGGGAGATCTTCACTTTATGTAAGGAGCAGCCCTACAGCCTTCTGTCTGATGAACAGGTGATCGAGAACACCGGAGAGTTCTTCAGGAACCAGGGCAGACAGGTACTGAACACTTGCCAGAGATTTTGAGTTTATACAGTTGAAGTCAAAATTATTAGCCCTCCTGTGATTTTTTTAAATATTTACCAATTTTTTTTTCCAGTATTTCCTATAATATTTTTTCTTCTGGAGAAAGTCTTAAGGGAGTCGCACACTGGATGTGCTTCTCGGCGCCGCACCGTGACCTGCCACGCAGCGACGCATTTAGAATTACAATTCTAACCATAGATTTCTATCAGGGTATGCACAGCAGCGCCACAATATTATTAGCCCGCTTAAGCCATACCTGTCAACATTGGGATGTGAAAATAAGGGATATGCCCACCATAATAAGATTGACATCTTTAGATGTTGTTATTATATGACTGCACCTGTAATAAAAGGGAATACCGCCGTTTTATATTTATTTCAATGTCTAAATAAAACGAAAGCACAGAACAGACATTTAAGAGCCAGGGGCGGCCCCTAGTGGTTCAGCGGTATGGGTTGCGTATAGGGAGGCCCTGCTCTTTAACAAACTCCGCGGACCCGGTGGCGGGTCCGATGACGTCATCGACTTCCCCTTTAGTTTTTAAAGGTCGCGGGTTGTGCAACACCCCGGAAGTGGCTCCGTTTGAGAGCGTAGAAGCTATGTTTTATGCACATATGCATCACTTTGGTTTTTATTTTACTGTACAAAAGTTATTTACACTTAAATACACAGTATACTGGATACCCGAGCTGGGTATTGAACATTGGTTTATTTTCAAATCTTATAGTCATTGACTAATTTTAATGTAATGTTATTATGCCTAAAATGGAAAGGAGATAAAATAAGTAATGTAAACTCATGTTCCTATAGTTATTATCATCTAAAACTATGCAGAAGCAAATATGTCCTATTTGATATGAATGATTAAAAAGTTATTTTCCCAGTATTCAGTTGAATTGTTTGAGTTTTGTCAGAATACATGATAGAGATAAAATTATTTTTCCTAGTGTTTGCTGCTCTCTGCTGGTTTCAAGCAGAACTGTCTGGAGTAGTCTAATTCTCTAAACAGATAATCTACAACCTTTCAGAAAAGCATTTTAGAAAAAAAATAATAAAAAAGCGCGCAATGTTGAAGTGGTTCATCATAAAACAGAAAACATATCAAATATTATTTATTACTTTTAGCAGTTTCTTATGTAAATTCCTTTTTTTATGTGTTTATTATAACACAGACAACATATACAGTTATTTTAAATACTTTCAATAGTGTTTTATGAGAATTCAAAGGGTTTTCTTTAAAATGATACCAAATTTTTGCATTTACACCTCTGCATGTGGATTTGGGAAGCTTTTAAATTTGGGTAAGCAAAATCCAGGCGGAAATCCCAAAATAGCACTAGACTTTAAAAGGTTAATGTTTATTGCCACCCTTCAAAAAAACTGAAAATATGGGAGAAATATGGGAAAATACCTTTACGGGATGATATCGGGATAGATCTGTAAAATACGGGAGAATCCCGGGCAAAAAGGGAGGGTTGACAGATATGCCTTAAACAATATTTTTTGATTGTCTACAGGAGACACCATTGTCAGATTTGCCAAATGACACTAACTTGCCTAATTACCCTAGTTAAGCCTTTAAATGTAACTTTAAGCTGAATACTAGTATCTTGAAAAATATCTAGTCAAATATTATGTACTGTCATCATGGCAAAGATAAAGAAATCAGTTATTAGAAATGAGTTGTTAAAGCTATTGTTTAGAAATGTGTTGGAAAAAACTTCTCTCAGTTAAACAGAAATTGGGGAAATAAATATACAGCAAGGCTAATAATTCTGACTTCAGCAGTATGCGAAATGTACATTCGATGAAGTAGATAATTTACTTTGATGCTGAGTTCAAAGTAATGCAGCTTAACAAATGATGCTGACTTACACATTTAGCTGACCGACATTTCAGTCCTGTATGCTGCATTGCTTAAAATGCTTTACAGCACAGTAAAGACTTTATAGAGGATATAAAATGTATAAAAGCCTGAATTGGTCTAAAGTCAAACTCATAACCGTGTTTTCAACGTGTTAACCATTTTATTTGAAGGAATCAAATGAGTAATGGAATGAAAGAACAGAGTAATAGGAACGTTGTTGAAACCCCAAAAACTGCTTTGTTCGTATACACTCATACACTACAGCCAATTTAGTTCATCTAATTCACTTATAGTGCATGACTGTGGGGTAAACCGGAGCACCCGGAGGAAACCCACACATGGGGAGAACATGCAAACTCCACACAGAAATGCAGACTGCCGGGACTATAAAACATATACTGCAATAGTTGGTGGTTGATTCTGCTGTGGGGACCCCTGGTAAATAAGGGACTAAGGCAAAGGAAAATGAATGAATAAATGAATGTATGAATATGGTGGAGTAAAAAATATTTGCATTTACATATTACACTACATCTGTCAGTAGGTGGCAGTAAATCATCTTAAGAAAGAGATACTTAATCACTCAATCGATTCGTTCAAGGCAACTGATTCATTCAGTAGCAAAACACTGCTCAGAAATGCACATTTTTGTTGAAAGAAACAAACACTTCTGTTTAAAATTGTCTTAATTACACATTTTTGTTTTAAACAGTAATGTTTATTGAATGCAAAATGCTTATAATCATGACAACAGCTCGCTTTTTGATGTAATACCGCTTAATTTTGTGTTACGATCTTTTTTAAATCTTGAATTTCTTTCTTTTAATTCTTGTCACAATTTCTGTTTATTTCTGATCCAACACAATAACAAAAACAATCATGTTTGGTACGTGAACAGTAAAGATCAGATTTATTTCTTTTGTATTAGTCATTTTGACATTGATGAGTGCTATTACACTGCCTAAACATGTAACTAACAGCAAAGAATATTGATTTTTCAAAAAAAAAAACAGGGTAGGGATGCCAATATTTGGCAGTCAATAAAAAAAATTCTGATATAAATGCATCGTTTATCAACCGACATATCTTTTTTTAATGCGCTGACATATTTAACATTAAAAATCAGCCTTTATGGCCGTCAACTTTTATTGTGCGTCACTAATTGGATGAACAGTATGTCCATTTCTATGTAGCGAAATTAGCTCAGTTTATGAATATTAATGATCAATAGTAACGAGTTATTATTATCTATTAATATTCTGAAATAACTTATAGTTAATTTGACTAAATAAATATAACAATAGCTATGTTTCCATCCACCTATTTTTATGTGCATTTTGGATATGCACATAAAAAAACTTATATAAAAAACATATGAGCATAACTGAGTAGGATAAACTTTTTATTCGATAAGAAAAGATGCGCATAAACTACGATGGAAACACTTTTACCGCACAAATTCCAGTGTGCGCATTAAAAAAGGTCATGTGATTTTGTTATAAGAGATCATGTGATGATAAAAATGTGTGTAAATGGACAAACCAGCAGGCTGAGCACATCTGAAACCATTTGAAATGTTGTTTTGGTCATTTTAAAACGCCTTAACCATTTGAGTATTGGTGTTATGAAATCAAGAGCGTCTGTGCTCCGCGTCTGACACCTTTAAACGTCACCACGCCTACACTGCATGTCAGGATTGCCTTCTAAGACGCAAGTCATTTATTAGATGAAGAAAAGATTGACGCAGCTTCTCCTACTGCAGCAAATTTAGTTTTTACTCTTGATATTTGGCGGCAGTTAATCAGGAAGTGACAATTTTGTCCGCTTCGACTCGTTGGATGGAAACGCAGCTTTATTTGCACGTCTTTAATGTGATAATGTGATCCACTCGTCTAAGCGGACTCTGTAATTATTTATTTATTTAGAAAGGGAATTATAACTACTTGTGAAGTAGATTAATCATTTACAAGTTTGGTGAACTTAAATCAGCTTGTAGCGAAATCTATTATTTAAGTGACCTTTTCTGTGAGGCAAAATAAAGGCAATCCAAAGTGGTTATAGTGTGATTTACTTGACTAGTCTAACATATAACAAACAAACGTAACAACAAAAACATAGAAAAGAAAGCAAGCGAGGAAGTAAAAGAGTTTAGACAAAAGAATGGCAATTCTCGCTCAGTTCCACACAACTATTAAGGACCACCAAGATTATAAACACCTTTTTGTAGAGGGGCTCAGCTTTAACGCACAACTAAATACCTGGATTTAGTGGGTCTCTTTACCTCAATGTGCAAGTTTCTCTGATGCGTGGAAGATGGAGTCCTTTTAGCAGTAGTTTCTTGATGCGTAGAGTTTTGCGATGCAGATCGGAAAATACGCGAGGCGCAAACCTTAAACTGAGTTTAATTTGCTGAAAAATAAGAAAACGTGGACTCAGGCGAGTCACGAGGGTACAGAAACGCGGTCTGCCCCCTCAGGGACTTTTCCGTGGAGACTTTCTCTTCGGAACCTTTCTGCCTCGATGTTCGAGAGAAAATGGCTTTTAACTATGGGTCAAGTCACACCCATTTTCTACTGATTGACCAATAGTTTCAAGGCAAAGTTTTGAGCGGGAGATTTCCTTTGTCTGTGGACCGCTGAAATGCATAATGAGGGTCCTCCCGAAGCATATGAAGAGACATTAACTCAGAGCATTAAAGAATGTAAGCCGTATAAATTATGATCATGTCTCCTAGGTCATGAGCTGTAGGCTTATGTATGGAACAGAATGATACCAGACACAACACTTTTAGATGTACATAAGACATAATTCAGGCATTCTTACTTTGTCTAATGTCTATAAAAGGGCATATGCAGATGTATATAATTTACAGAGAAAGTTAGGGAGACAATAAAAGTTTACAACATTTAATTTAGGTTGGATTTTAGGATTTTCTGAGTCCGTTTCAAAGGTGTGTGTGTGCATGTGTGTGAGTCAGGATGGAAGGAGTTCTTAGGAATGTCTTTGTGTAAGCGGAGGTGGCAAAGAGGGGGGTTTTCCCTCCTTTTTCTTATCTGCCGTGTTCCTTTGAAGCTCGAACAGGGAGGTTTGAGGCGATCTGCTAACTGTCCTGTTAAAATAAAGGTGTCATCCAGGGATTCTCACTGCAGATTCCCTGGCAGCACCAGGTGATCGTAACTGTCCTGTAGACTGGACCCAGATAGATCAGAGGTGACAAATGGAATTTTACCTCCAGACTGTACGTTACATCTTAATTGGGTAGAACTTGTCCTCATCAAAGTTAATATCTAAGGTGAGATATGGGAAGATTAAGGCACAATCCCAATTCTACCCCTTAGTCCTTCCCATAACCCCTACCCCTCATTTTGCGCGTTCATCTGAAGAGGTAGGGGTGTCCCGATTCAGTTTTGCTTGAAGGCATAAGGCTAAGGGGAAGGGGTAGATACCCTCGAAAGAGAGATTTTTCAGGACCACACTCGAAACCAAGGGGCAAGAAAATTGCCTGTTATAAGACCTGTTATAGTGTCATTATAACTAATTTTTACGACAAACAAAGACATGTTTTAATATATTCATAACCGCGTTCATGTCTTATGCTTTTATAAAAAAACACTAATATAAAAACCGCCACTATAATCCCTAATAATAACTCCTGTACAGCAGTCCCACAACATTTCCTGTCACTCGATGACACTCAAACACCCTGTCAGAAAAAGTTTAGTGGCTGAGAATAACGTTTTTACTGTGTCTGCTACAATGTAAATGTTGTTTTCATGTGTTTACATAGATGCATATGGCCATGGTGTAAATGCGCAGTAAAGTTACGATCTTATTGCCACATTATATCATCATGATAACATGATATTGTTGCCTTCAGTGATGTCCTGAAGATAAATACTAAAAAAATAAAGCAACTGGAATAACTACAGCAGTCGCAATCATCTGATCTCATATGAAGCAAGAGATCGCAATGACATATGTTGACGTGTGTAGGTGCTGTAGTGCTGTCTCATTTCTTAGGGATACATTTTGAAGCCCTTCCCCTTCACACTCTGTTTGAAGGGCCAAGGGGAAGGGATAGAGGTGCAAAAATAGAAGTGGGATTGGGCCTAACTCATGCTTAAAAGTGGACTACAGTGAAATAGTCTGGAAAAATGAATTGAATAAAGATAACGAAGCATTAGTTCACCCAAAAGATTTAAATTCTGGCATTAATTACATAGCCTCATGTCATTTCAATCCCCAGAGACCTTCGCTCATCTTTTAGATTAAATTCAGCAGCTCTCTGATCCTCCATAGACAACATAAGTCCTGAGATGTTGGACATCCAGAAAAGGAGCCAAAAACATTCAATGTGACTTTAGTGGTGCAACTGCAATCATATGAAGCTCCAAGAACAATTTCGTGCGCCAAAATAATAGTTATGGCTGATTCATACTTCTACGTCGAGTGATTAGCTGGACCCACGGCGCCTGCCTTGCTTGTAGTCGTGCGGTTATGCTTCTGCCTGCTGTTTGTGTTGCTCTGCTTTAACACTTCCAAAACGCTAGCTAGCATTAAGTTTTTATGTTCCATTGTGTTGAGTTTCTTCATGGGTGTTTTGTTTTCTTTGAACACTACAAGTAGCTAAAACTCGCGAGGTGGGAACCGGCGGACGTGCAACAACTTTAATTATAAGGTAAACACAAAACAACAGTTTTCATCTGGAGCTTCTACACGGGACTCCACACTTGTGCTCCAATGGGTTTGCGTGGCTCTCGGTCCTGCCCACACTGGTCACAGCTACCAAGCCGACCGATCACAGAGCTTGCACTGTGCGTCATTGCGACATGTAGTTACATTTTTTTGTGAAAGGTGTGCTTCAGCCACAGTGATGGCTATGCGATCGCGCGAAGGCTACGACAGACCATACGCATGCTCTTGATGCAGAAGTATAAATCAGCCTTAAAAACGATCTTGTTCGCCAATGTCTTTTCTTCAGATTAGGGTGAATGTTTATTACAGACAATACAATGCTTGTGTGTTGGGCCGCTGACTCTAATGGCAATACGTCATATTTCCCATAGTAAACCTACCGTAGTTGACCTAGCAAGAAAGAGAAAACATAGGCAAAAATTTTTTACCTTTTTTTTTTGTGCACAAGCATGTTCTTGAAGCTTTGTAGGTTTACAGTTGTACCACTGAAGTCACATTGAAAGTTTTAACAATGTTTTCGTTACTTTTTCTGGACTTTTAAAGGGTCACGAAACACCAAAATACATGTTTTGAGCTGTCATATATGTGTCCCACGCTGCTATAAACACTATTAGGACACATATATTGCACTAAAAAGTGAAAATTGGTTGTTTTTGGGTTATTTTGAACAAATTCGTTCTTCCGGTTTGAAACAAATTTTTGAAGCTGCGTCACGGCGATTAGATACTTGTGTGTATTCCAGCGTGGAGACTGGATGTCTGTACCTGCGAGTGCATCGTGTTGTCTCTGAGTGTGCGGAATTAATTCATAAGAAAGACTTTGTTCAAACCAATCAGCGCGCTCTATTATGTATGCGGCGCAACTTCATTAATATGCATAATAGCTTCGGAGACTGTTTAACCTGTTACAGTGTTCAGACGACAGAGAGACGCCACGTTGTGTTGCCAAAACAAGTGAAAGAACGAGAATTTGGAGACATGGGTCATCAGTGTTGCGTTTATTAATGTGCTGCGTTTATTTTTGTGCTGCAACGAAGGTTTGTTTCCATTTTCCCGCTATGAGAGCGCAGCTGGACACACATGTGGATTACAGTACACGAGACAGAAATGCGTTTGAAAGAAACATTTTTTACCAAAGAGCTTTTCGCATCTGGAAATGATGAAATCCGAATTTGCCGCTCATCTCCTTTTAAAAAAGACACGGCTCCAGTTTGATTGTCCTGTCGCTACAGATTTGGTAAGTGTGTGTGTGAGAGCAGCGCCCTTTGTTTGTTCTTTCAGATGGCAAAGTTAGTTTGTGAGTTAAATGAGTAAATGAGTTACTAAGTTTACAGTATGTTAATATCACTGCATTATTATAGTACAATATAGACTGAAAGATCTGCTGTAAATGCTGCTCTCCGAATGTAAAAACCTTAATCAAACTATTCCCATCGTGCAGGATTTTCGCCGCATTTTGTGACAGGATAGTCTAGAGACGCACATGGCTTTCTGACTCTACCTACCGACTACATCTAAGTTACCAAGAACTTGAATGTGAATGAATGTGTGTCTGATGGTTTCTATGTTTACATGTAAGTTTTATCTAAAAAGATGTCAGATTTTTGACTTATTTTTTCTCCTCTGCAGATCTTTCTTTCCGCCCCGCCGCTCTGCCCGTCCTCCCTCTTCAAGCTGATGATGCGCTGCTGGAGTCGTGACATCACGGACCGGCCATCGTTTCACAAATTGCATCAGGCGCTGCGAACTTTTGCGCCCCATTCGTGACCGACATCTGCTCTAATGAAGCAACCTGGAGGAAAACTGTTATAAACATAGAGCGGGAACATTATAGCCAAAATGTAGCGTCATCACGGCATCGTAATTCCAGAGGAGACATCTAGAGATGATGAGATTTCACAAAAAAGGCATTCACTAGTTCACTAAATATTCATCTCTATTGAGACTATTTTAAAAGAATCCACTTGAGACACTTGAGATCATTTTTTTGTACTTTTCTTTGTTGTCACTTTCTTTCAAGTACAGTTAGCTTTCTTTTCTCTCTCATAAATGTATTTCTGTTCGTCATTTTCCCAAAGAAACAGCGAGTCTGGAGCCTACTGTGCATTCTAGGCAGACAGAACCAAGTGGACGAATGTCTTTGTTTGTCAAAACTGTGGTTTGTGTATCGTTAAGCACTGCTGTCTTTTGGTTTTATTTGGTTTTGTTTGTTCCTAATTCACCCCCACACTGGAGTTTCTGTGTCTTTTTATGATATTAAGTGTTTTGTTCTCTGAATATGAATGTTTTTTTTTACAGGTTCTTATGGATACGGCCGGGTTGGAGACTTGCTCTGCCTGGATCTAGCAGAACTACTGTTATAGTTAGATTAAAAACCCTTTCCAAGGGAAGGGTTGTAGAGCCAACAATGGACTGACGTGCAATTGAATGCACTGTTTCTTCCCCCGATTCATAAGAGGCCACTTTAAAGTTGATATGAAACCAAAATGGACCCTGTTTAAACACATTTTCATCTGTGCATTTTTTTGCTAAGAACACAATGTCATTGAGGTCTTGCTTGAAAATGTAGTATCATTCTGCTAGGGTATGTTAAAATGTGTTTGAGGGTGAGTTTGACCTTCATTCCCTACACGGAAATCTCAGATTATTGGAGTAAAACAGTTAAAGGGATTGTTTAGCAAAAACAAAAAATCTAAATTTATTTACTATTTAATGGTAACAGGTTTCCAGCTTTCTTTAAAATATATTCTTTAAAGATATAAGTAAAGGGTGAGTAAATGATGACAAAATGTTCATTTTGTGTGAACTATCCCTTTAATGGCATTTCATGTTTCAAACCCAAGCAATATTTCACCACTAAAGCCAAAGAAACTCACATGCAAAAAATACAGTAACTGCTTTATAACCGCATGCAATCCTAAAAATTAGGATGAACCAATAATATCAACATTGTGGAGATCCATTTTATTTTCAATCTCTGCATTAAGCACATGTTTATGGGGGAATGTGTATGCAAGGTTCAAATTATTCAAAGCACATTTTTCTTTCTTTTTTTTAACTCGAGCTGTGGTGAAAAAAACCATTTTGCATCGATTCTGAGATTTTCGAAATGCGTCACTGTTTTCTCTTGAATAGATTACATGGATTGGATTGAATTGTTAAAAACCAGCCTAGAGCGCAATCTTCTGTCATGCTAATGCAGAGGATCATTTGCTCTAGTTTACTCACAGGATGTCACATGCAAATATTTAGATTAAGTTCAATTATTTAGATATGCGCAGAAGACTAGATTGAGGCGGTTTCCTTGCGTTTGCAGCAAATGCATCACGCATTCTGTGTCATTTGCAGCACACTGTTGTAATTCGCCTATATTTGCGCCTTTGCATTGACTTTGTATGTAATTTACTAGTGCAAATATTTGCTGTAGTTTACTCACAGAATGTTTTCCCCTCACGCAAATTTTGCACTCAAGTTCAATTGCATGAACGTGCGCCAAAGACGTGATTGAAGCGAATTTCACGAATTCGCAGCAAACACATCCCACGTCTATTTGCGACTTTGCATGATATTGCAAATATATGCCCTTTTGTGTAAACCCAGCATTAAAAACTAGCTAGAGCGCCATCTTTTATTAAAAACTAGCCTAGAGCGCCATCTTCTGTTTTGCTAATGCGGAGCATCACATCATTCGCTCTAGTTTACCCACAGGATGTGTTTCCCCTCACGCAAATTTTTTATCAATGTTTAATCTGCTATTAAAAACTAACCTGCTGTTAGTTTAGGCAGAGCACCACATCATTTGTTTTAGTTTCCTCACGGGATGTTTTTCCCCTAATCCAAAATTTTCACTGAAGTTCAATTATTTGAATGTGCACAGAAGATGCTATTGAGGCCGTTTTCATGCATTCGCAGCAAACGCATCCCACATTCGTAGCATGCTATGGTAATTCCCCTCTATTTGCATAGATTTTTTCTGTAATTTACTAGTGAAAGTATATGCCGTTTGGGGTGAATGCAGCATTAAAAACTAGCTAGAGCGTCATCTGGTTTTAAGAACCAGCCTAGAGCGCCATCCGCTGTTATGCTAACGCAGAGCACCACATCATTCACTGTAGTTTAATCACGGGATGTTTTTTCCCTCACGCAAGATTTTTCACTCAAGTTCAATTATTTGAACGTGCACGAAAATGCGATTTAGGCTTATTCTGTGCATTCACGGCAAAAGCATCCCACATTTTGCGTCATTCGCAGTAAGCTGTGGTAATTCCCCTCTATTCGCAACTTTGCATTGATTTTATGTCATTTACTAGTACAAATATTTGCTGTTTGGTGTGAACCCAGCATTAAAAACTAGCTAGAGCGCCATCTGCTATTAAAAGCTGGCTTAGAGCGCCATCTGCTGTTATGTTTAGGTAGAGCACCAAATCATTTACTCTAGTTTCCTTACAGGATGTGTTTTCCCTCACGCAAATTTTTCACTCAAGTTCAAAAATTTGAGCGCGCACAGAAGACGTGATTGAGGCAGATTCTGTGCATTCGCTTCAAACGCATCACGCATTCTGCTTCATTTGCAACACTATGCGGTAATTAGACTATTTGCATCTTTGCATTGACTTTACTCATTCAAATATTTGTTGTTTAGTGTGAACCCAGTATTAAAAACTAGCTAGAGTGCCATCTGCTATTAAAAACTAGCCTACAGCGCCATTTGCTGTTATGCTAACGCTAAACACCACATCAATCGCTCTAGTTTAATCACGATATGTTTTTCCACTCACACAAATCCACACAAAAAAAGTCCAATTATTTGAACGTGCACAGAAGATTTTTTTTTATATATATAGGGGTTTTCACCTTTATTGACAGGACAGTGGAGATTAACAGATAGGAAAGTATGGGGAGCAGAGAGAGGGAAAGGATCGGCAAAGGACCTTGAGCCGGGAATCGAAATCGGGTCGCCGCGAGCACCTGGGTGCTATATGTCGACGCACTAACCACTAGGCTATTGGGACCGACATAGAAGATGTGATTGAGTCAAATTTCACGAATTCGCAGCAAACGCATCCCACCTCTATTTGCGGCTTTGCATTGACGTTTTATATGTAATTTACTAGTGCAAATATTTGCTCTAGTTTACTCATGGGATGTTTTTTCTCTTGCGTAAAGTTTTCACTCAAGTTCAGTAATATAAACGTGCGCAGATGATGCAAGTGAAGTAGATTCTGTGAGTGCGCAGCATAAGCGTCACATATTCTGCATCATAACTTGCCTCTATTTGCACCTTTGCTTTGACTTTGTATGTAATTTACTTATTTGAATTATTAATTCGACTTTTGGTGTCTGCGTTAAAAACTAGCTAGTGCGCTAACTGCTGTTGAAAAAAACTAGCCTAGAGTGCCATCTGCTGGTATGCTACCGCGGAGCACCACATCATTTGCTCTAGTTTACTCACAGAATGTTTTTCCCCTCAGGCAAATTTTGCACTTAAGTTTAATTATTTGAGCGCGTGTGGAAGAGGCGATTAAGGAGAATTTTTCGAATTCGCAGCAAACACATCCCACCTCTATTTGTGGCTTTGCATTGACTTTGTATGTAATTTACTAGTGCAAATATTTGTCGTTTGGGTTGAACCCAGCATTAAAAACTAGCTAGAGCGCCATCTGCTGTTTTGGTAATGAGTAGCACCACATCATTCGCTCTAGAAACGTAATGTTTTTCTCTTCTCACAAAGTTCAATTATTTGAGCATGTACGGAAGATGTGATTGAGTCGAATTTTACGAATTCGCAGCAAATGCATCCAACCTCTAATTGCGGCTTTGCATTGACTTTTTTAAAGTAATTTACAAGTGCAAATATTTGCGTTTAGTGTAAACTCAGCATAAACATTTTCCAGAGTTCCATCTGCTATCATAAACTAGCCTAGAGCGCTACCTGCTGTTACATTTGGGCAGAGCACCACATCATTCACTGTAGTTAACTCACAGGATGTTTTTCCCCCTCACGCAAATTTTGTACTCAAGTTCAACAATTGAGGCAAATTCTGTGCGTTCGTCACACATTCCACTTCATGCGCAATGCAATAATTTGCCACTATTTGCACCTTTGCATTGACATTGCATGTAATTAACTTGTGTGAATATTTAATTCAGCTTTTGGAGTAACTCAGCATTAAAAACTAGCTAGAACACCATCTGCTGTTATAACTAGCCTAGCATGGCATCTGTTGTTACAAACTAGCCTAGAGCAGCGCCTGCTGTTAAAAACTAGCATAGAGTGCCATCTGCTGTTAAAAACTAGCATAGAGTGCCATCTGCTGTTAAAAACTAGCATAAAGCGCCATCTGCTGTTAAAAACTAAGCTTAGAATCGATTTAAGAGAGAATAGCGACATTTTAAAATCAAATAATCAATTCCCGGAACGATTTTTCGCTACAGCTCTATTTTAACCCACTTTAATGTTTTATAACATGTTTTTAATGTGTCATTTAATGTTTGTAAATGAGTGTTGCGCCACAAAGCAATTTGGTGCACTGCGACATTACCAAAAATGCCCGTCTTCGTCAATCTGTGTACTAGCTTTTAGTCTTTTTGTTCTGTAGTTTGTTTACTGTATTTCACAAATTGTCTTCAAATCTACAGGAAACGTTTTTTTATTGTTTGGCTGCTGAAAGGTTTGGCTACGCGGGATGTCAGAAGAGTCCTCTGATAGCACTGGGATATCGATTGAATGTCTGTGGTAGTAAAGAAGCGCAACCACTAAAAACTCAATCTCCCAGAAGCCTTTGCTGAAGTGAGCCCTGAGGCAATTTCTGTCATTACTGATCAGAGTTTTGCTCTTCGATACATATTTAGAGACCAAGAGTGCTCGTTTGTGTGAATGTGTGAGATTGTGAGTGTTTTATTTGTTTCAAATTAAATTAAATGTAACTTCTTCTATCATGTAGTACTCAATAACAGTCTTTCATTCAAGTCTTTAAACTCTCTGTATGTTGTCCATGTACATTACCAGCAGAGTAGATACTGTATGTATAGTAATATATTGGGGACTAAGGAAGACTTGTTTTCTATCATCTTCTTTCTTAATTTCCATAATAAATATCGATTTTTGCTGTAACTGGTTTATAGTGTTTTTATCTTAATATTTACTTTATCTTAATATTTTATTTAAAAACTGAAAAGAGACAAATATAAGAAAGAAAATACAGATAATCAGTTATCAATAATGTGACAAGTCAACAACACATTACAGGGAGTGCAGAATTATTAGGCAAGTTGTATTTTTGAGTATTAATTTTATTATTGAACAACAACCATGTTCTCAATGAACCCAAAA
>CAIGQZ010000427.1:31544090-31556273 GCA_903798205.1 Danio tinwini
TGTGTGTGTGTGTGTGTGTGTGTGTGTGTGTGTGTGTGTGTGTGTGTAAGAACGACTGTGTATGGGTGTTTCCCAGTACTGGGTTGCAGCTGAAAGGGCATCCACTGCTTAAAATATATGCTGGATAAGTTGCTGGTTTTTTGACGCAGTGGCACAGTAGGTAGTGCTGTCGCCTCACAGCAAGAATGTCGCTGGGTCGCAGGTTCGAACCTCGGCTGGGCTGGGTCAGTTGGCGTTTTTGTGTGGAGTTTGCAAGTTCTCCCTGCGTTTGCGTGGGCTTCCTCCGGGTGCTCCAGTTTCCCCCACAGTTCAAAGACATGTGGTACAGGTAAATTGGGTATGCTAATATGGTTATATAGACCAATTACCATGTTTGTAAACATTCAGGATGCGTGCGCAGGGAGGTGGCAGAAAAAAAAAGTTTAAATTTAATATATAAATAAGTGCAGTACCTACTGAGTAGTAGGCGGTTTCGGACGCAGCCATTGAATTGTAAGATTTTTTTTGAGGAGGACAAGCTTAAAGGTCCAGCCCTGTCACATTTTTTTTATCAGTGACAATGTACATTTCTGGTAGAAAATTCTTTAAAATCCTCTTAAGCTTTGGTAACACTGGACTTTTCTCCGCATAGACTTCCATTAATACGCACGCGAATGCGTCAGACCGGAAACGCAGGGTCATGAGTTTCGTATTTCGCTGCGGTGCAAAGTAACTTGACTGCGTGAGACCAATCGAAGATTAAAACATAACCTCTCTAAATAGAAATTTATAATATGGAGCAATCATTAGATTTTTTATGACTAATCATCTTGTTTAATTCTGGCTCATTTCGCAGCGCCGTATGACAGAATATCGCAAACTCAAACTGTAGTGTGACCGCAGCTTGAGTCACTGACATTATCGTCAGCAGGTGAAAACTCTAATGGTGGACGGCTGCTTCTTACTCAGGGCTGTTTATGCTAATGAGGGAGAGATCGTCACTAATAGGCGGACTTTCCCCTCTGATGACATTTACAAAGGGAGAATGTCCATCAAAGTGTTTCTGCAGACTGTTTTTATTAAGTGTGATTATAAAAACAAATTTTTACCATTAGAGGCTGGCTATATTCACACACTGTTGTCACACAACTGTGCTTAAACCCTTTATAAAAGTGTTTTTTTTTTTGTTAAATAGGTCACTTTTATATTAATAACATTACAAAAATAGATAAATGAATAAAGAAAAAAGATAGTAGGGAATTTGCAGTTTTCACAATATGAAACTAGTTCGTGGTTTATATGCACACACGAGCTGCTGTTACTAGAGAGATTCCTGCAGCGTCACGTGACCATATTCAGTCAGTCCAGGAAAGGAAGAGTCAAGAGAGAAAAGCTGCGTGCTGGCGACCAATAACACGCTCAAAAAGCAGGTAAAACATCGACATATGGTTGAAACGACTCACTAGACATCTCAAACCGCTCTCCTTATGAGCTTTTCTCGTCTAATAACGTAGCTTTCACAGTTTTTCGCTAGTAACAGGGCAGTATTTGATGGTTTCACGTCAGGCTCAGCTCGAGCATTGAGTCGAGAGTGACAAAGACTGTATTATAAGTCATGCTGACTCTATTTTCACATGATGTACCTCTGAAAATGCATTATTTAATCACTTTTGTGTCTTTGATAATGTTATGTTAGCTTTTAACACCTTCGTGGTCGTTGTTAAGTCATGTTTGTGTGCTACAAATGCGATCTGACTGTGTTCTCCTGCAGTATTTTGATGCTCGCTTGAAATGATTTTGATTGTGGTAAAGTTGGTTTCATATTAACACATTCAGACTTTCTCCTTGATAATATAATTCCAGAAAGGTATTAGTTGCAATTTCGAAATGGGGAAATCATATTAGCAACCAATAATTAAAGTACAACATTGTGTATATAGTCAATAAAATGGTGCTAATGTTGTTTTGAAGTCATATACATGCTATTTCAGACCGAATATTCAAAGTACAGTACTGTTCATTGTTCAAAAGTGAACGAATGTGCGAATATAAATCCAACTTTACCTCAATTTTTTACCTCAACTTTAACTCTTTATATACGAGCAGTGTCTGGGTCAAAAACGAGACAGCCCAGTTTGTGTCTGCATCCAAATAAACGCACGTAGGGATTTTATGTTGATGAGTATGTTTATGTTTATGAATATAAAACCAAGTTTACCTCATTTGGTGCTCATATGTGATTTGCAGTCTTAATTTTGAACGAACATTAGTGGAAAACTGATGTCTGGTTCATTAAAACATTTTTGCTGGGATAGCAGAACCAAATGATCATACCATGGTATTTTGAGGTAAAATTTTATATTCGCACATTCGTTTAGTGACAACTTGTGAGTGACATGCTCCATATATTGTTTACCATGGTACTTCTGGACTTGGAATATTCCGTCTGAAATCATGTTTAAGTATGTCTTGAAAACAAAATTAGCACTATTTATTTGACTGTGAACACTGTTGTATGTTGATAGTCTTATTAGGGCCAGACGGAATCTGCGGACGTTTTTTGCCATTTCTGCAGAGAATTTTGGCAAAAATCTGTGGATTTCTGCGGAGTTATTTTGGGAGTATCATAACTAAAACCTTAATATGTGAAATAAAAAATAATATATTTTTAACTTTTAATTTTTAATGTTTAAAATGCAAATCCAATTAGATTCACTTTATTTGGAAAACAAAGCAAGTCTCTTATATAATATGTAATGTAATGTGTATTTATATAGCGCATTTATTGTGTATGGCCATACACCCAAAGCGCTTTACAATCACCAGTTTGCAGCATCCATTTGGATGATGCGACGGCAGCCACAGGACAACGGCGCCAGTACGCTCACCACACACCAGCTACTTGTGGAAGGGGGAGACAGTGAAAGAGCCAATTTGGGATGGGGATGATTGGTAGGCCATGATCGTTAGGGCCAATTGAAAGACTTTGGCCAGGACACCGGGGTTACACCCCTACTCTTTAAGAGAAGTGCCATGGGATTTTTAATGACCACAGAAAGTCAAGACCTCGGTTTAACATATCCGAAAGACGGCGCCCACTGACAGTATAGTGTCCCCTTCACTTTTACTGAGGCATTAGGACTCACACAGACCCCAGGTTGAGCACTCTCTGCTCTCTGCCTCACTAACACCACTTCCAACAGCAACCTAGTTTTTCCCATGTGGTCTCCCATCCAGGTACTGACCAGGCTCAGCCCTGCTTAGCTTCAGTGAGTAACCGGTCTTGGGCTGCAGGGTTATATGGCTGTATGGCTATATATCTACTAAAAGACAGAAAATATTACTTTACAAATTGTATTGTACATAAATCAGATGAACATTTTCATATTAGTCAATATTATTACTGTAATTATTTTATAAATTTATATGTACGCACATTGTTGATTTATAAGTAAATAAACAGAATTAATGATGGGCTAAAACTCTGCTGAATTCTGCGCGTGCAGATTCCGTGTGGGCCTAGTCATTATCTGCTAATATAATTTCACTATTTAGAATTTACAAAGAATATTTTTGTGAAATTATATTAAGGAGAAAGTGCGAATGTGGTAATATAAAACCAACTTTACCTTAGTTCATGGTATTTTCATACTGCCATTGTGCTTGAAATGAAGAAATACTTTGATCAGAAATAAGGGGAACAACTTAAGTACATTGACATGGCACTAAAATGCCTGTACCATGCTTTTTACATGATTGAGGTAAAGTTGGTTTTATATTCGAACATTCAGTCTTTCTCCTTAATAATATAATTTCAGAAAAGTATTAGTTGCAAATTCAAAATAGGGAAATAATTTTAGCAACAAATGACTATCAAAGTACTTGTTCACAGTCAATTAAATAGTGCTATTGTTGTTTTGAAGGCGTACTTGCATGCTATTTTAGACAGGTCATCAAAGTACAATAAGTCACAAGTTTTCACTGTTCAAAAATGAAAGATGGTGCAAATATAAATCCAACTTTACCTCATTTGGTGCTTATACATGATTTGCAGTCTTAGTTTTGAACAAACATTAGTGTAAAACTGAGGTCTGGTTCATTAATGGCCCGTTTCCACTGAGTGGTACGGTACGGTTCGGTGCCACTTTTTTTTAGGCACCCTTTTGACCAAAAGGTGGAGCTATACGCGCAGCTGAACGCTGTTTGATTTATAGAGATACGTCACAATCACGTGGAGCTAGCCAGAATCAAAACAAATGAGTATTTTGACCACATCATCCTCTTTATGCATGTTGTCTAACTCCAAGCTGTATAGGCTCGAAAGCCTACTACCAATTAAGCATATTAGGTGATGTGCATCTCTGTAATGAGAAGGGGTGTGGTCTAATGACATCAACATCCTATATCAGGTGTGCATAATTATTAGGCAACTTCCTTTCCTTTGGCAAAATGCATCAAAAGAAGGACTTGACAGGCTCCGAAAAGTCAAAAATAGTGAGATATCTTTCAGAGGGATTCAGCACTCTTAAAATTGCCAAGCTTCTGAAGTGTGATCATCGAACAATCAAGCGTTTCATTTAAAATAGTTAACAGGGTCGCAAGAAGCGTGTGGAAAAACCAAGACGCAAAATAACTGCCCATGAACTGAGAAAAGTCAAGCGTGCAGCTGCCCAGATGCCACTTGCCACCAGTTTTGCCATATTTCAGAGCTGCAACATCACTGGAGTGCCCAAAAGCACAAGGTGTGCAATACTCAGAGACATGGCCAAGGTAAGAAAGGCTGAAAAACGACCACCACTGAACAAGACACACAAGCTGAAACGTCAAGACTGGGCCAAGAAATATCTCAAGACTGATTTTTCTAAGGTTTTATGGACTGATGAAATGAGAGTGAGTCTTCACGGGCCAGATGGATGGGTCCGTGGCTGGATCGGTAAAGGGCAGAGAGCTCCAGTCCGACTCAAAACGCCAGCAAGGTGGAGGTGGAGTACTGGTTTGGGCTGGTATCATCAAAGATGAGCTTTTGGGGCCTTACTAAAAAACTAAAATCTACTTCTAAATATTCAGCTTTGATATTAATGAGTTTTTTGGGTTCATTGAGAACATGGTTGTTGTTCAATAATAAAATGAATCCTCAAAAATACAACTTGCCTAATAATTCTGCACTCCCTGTAATAAAATGGGTAAAAACTAGAGGTCAATGTAAAATGATAATAAATTTAATGATATTTGACACTGAATGACAATTTAGAGGGTGTGATTTTTTTTAATTATTATTTTTTTTGTGCTGGAAAATAATAAAGAGAATAATTAGGACACATTTTAATGTATATTTAAAAACAAAACTAAATTTAAAGCTATGCTACACAATTAACAGGTGTTTGTCTTTAGCACAGGCCAGGAAAGGTCATGAATGATGATTTAAAGATTCAGCATATAGTTTTAACTGATTTATTTATAGTCTAGTCAGCCCAAACACGTTTATTTATGGAACTTGTTTTAAGAAAGAGGAATTTGCTTGATTTAAACCTGGTCAGAAGTGTGAAGCGGGATCTTCCACTAAATATATGACACCTTGGGCATCGACTTCACTCTGTCTGGCTGTTTCTCTGTTTTGTTTTTTTAGAGCAGAAATGGAATGGAGATGGTCTGCATGTACTGGTGTTTTGATTGACAGCTGGAAGCAAGCCACATCTGAATGGTTCACTGGAGAGCTTTGAGCGAACGGTAAATTTACCTCTTTGCACTTTCAGGTTTGGGGTCAGGGTGGGGTAAGTGAAATAATCCTCTTAGTAGGGCTGTGCGATTTGGGGAAAATATCTAATTGCGATTTTATTTATTTATTTATTTTATTGCGGTTTCGATTTATTTGACTAGCGATTTTATTTTGTAGTCAAGCTTCAGCTCAATAATCTGTATCGTAGATTCTTACTGCTAAAATGCAGTGAGTGTTAGTTAAAATAGGAACTGAAAAGATATCAACTTAATAGATATCAAATTTGTTTTTAAATATTCATAAATGAAACACTTATTTTTTCTGTTGAGCAAACAGTAAACACAAATAAATTGACCTTACCTTTGTAAACAACTTGAATTGAAATTAGGGAGAAAGTGTAGTTTTTTTATACAAGCAAAAAAATTATAATTATAAAAATATAGAACACAATTAGCAAACTAATATGGCTAATAAGAGCCTTTCTGTAGCTTAAATTGTCTAAAACAAAATAATTATTACAGATGCTACACAAAAAATCATGACATTAAACGTACAGCTGTGGTACTCCCAAGATGGTTAACATAGGCACTAGGGCTGGGCGGATAGACAATGCCACCGTCCATCGCTGATGACCGATAAACTTCATGATGCTGAGCCGGCATCGCGATCCACCGTCCCGCCCCACATGTATATTGATATATAACCTATTATTTGCATGTCATCTTAATAGCATTAACGGTCTTTTAATGAGCTGTGTTAAATTTTACATTTACATTTTACATTTTACATAGCTGCTGCTTGCATGGCTGACAGCATTGTGAGGATTAAATGAAGGATTATACAGTACCCAGTACCTCTTGTGCTTAAAATGTGTAGATTTAGTGTCAAACTCTGTTACCTGCAAACCCCGTCCGACAGACTTTACAGTGAATGGCTTTAGTTATTTTCATAGCGAACTTGAAGCCACTGGAAGTCTTTTATCCACTCTTGGAAAAATGTAAATGGTGGATTAACATTCAGCACATGATCACTAATAAGATGTGCCATTATTAGTAACTTTAGGTGGTTTCTAAAACTAAATCTGTCAGTGTTATTTTCATTCTCATCTTCGTTTGGCGTTTTTAGGTGCAAAGATGCATTCTGCATAAATGTCTCCTAAATCTGCGCACACGGTGAGGATTTTGCAGTGAAAACAAGTCGCACGGCAACAATTTATGCACTCGCACAAATGCTTCCAAATATATTTTTAGGTCGCATAAAATTTTGGGCGCATACGCGGCCAAAGTGGTCGAGCCCTAGCATCTTGTTATTATTTCCTCATAATAATAATAATAAAATAAGGAAGTTATCACCAATCACAATACAAATTACAGTGAACTCCAAACGAACTCTCGTCTCCTCCACCAGCTGTGGGAAAAAGCCATTATAACGACACAGATCTCTCCGCCTATTCATGTCAGAGTCCCGCGGAATAAAGTGATTGACAGGTGGTAATTTGTGTGTAACTTTATTTATGGTTTGGTTATGGGTAAAGCAAATACCATGTGGGTCAGGTAGTAAAAACGGTAGGCTACAATTAATTAATCTGTTATGAATTAATTGATATTCAACAACAACCACCCCCACCTACGACGACGATGCCATCGTCCATCACGATGTTTTACATTAGACATTGTACGATGCCAAATTGGTCAACATCGCCCAACTCTAATAGGTGCGAGAAAGAAGTGTATCTCTCCTATCCTGCATTTAAATGAGTTTTTTAAAATCCTTTTGGTCATTGCCTTAAATGGCACCGTGTCTTTAGCGAGGTAGTGCGTTATGGCATTAGTTGAAATACACATGAAGTTATTACAACGTTAAACTTAAATTTTTTTGTGACTTTAAAACCAAGATATTCCCATATTACGATGTCCTGTTTTTCTTTGATATTAATTTGTCTATTATTGCTTCTGAAGTGGCAAATGCCACCATCCCACTCATCCGTGCTTTCCTGTTTGTGTTGTGGGCGTTCCGCATAGTTTGGTTGTGCAATTCTGATTGGGCAGAACGTAAGTGTGCTCACTCGATTGGCTAGTAAGACACGTTTGCTCTGGGCGGGGGGAAATTAAATATTACATATTTCATGTCACAGCCTCTTGCGATTAGCTATTTTTTGTTTTGCATAAATTGTATAAATTCCATATGAATACAGTAATTAAATACAATTATGTAGCTTCTGGTCAACTAAAGCCTGATTTATACTTTCGCCTGGTGCCGCAGACCTCCGCTGACTGCTAACCTCCCGAAATGGACAAGGTTTTAATACTTGACGCGTTCACTGTTGTGATATTCTTTAAAACGACAGGGGGCGGTCAAAAGAAACTGACCGTAAAATCAGACGGGTAAACAGCGAAGTAGGAGGTTTCCGAAATTATGTCATCATTAATATTATTGAAGGTTTTTAAACTAATTATTTGTATTATTTATAGAACTTATTTTAATGATTATAATAATTTTTATAACCATTCAAGATTTTTTAAAATCAAACTTTGATGCATCACTTGCTTTTGTTCATACTGTCCGAACATAAAACTGTTCAAACTGTTTTACCTATTACAGTTTAATAAAATAATAATGAACATGGGTTGCTCTACAAATATATTGTTTATTATGGCAAAATTTAAGCAGAAAAGTACATCCACTTAAAAATACAGATTTATTTTTTTTTATTATTTAGCCCACTTCACAATTTAAACATTACTGTCTGACTAGTTTCTGTCCTCTACTTGTATGCTAAAAAGGCAATAATGGTCCAACATTCCTGACCATTATCACCAATATAGTTTAGAAAAACAGGGCATCAGTGTATTGTAAATCAGATATTCCTTACCACTTATCAAATAAATAATTTTAGTTTTGTAACTATTAAATTGTTTTAAATTCAATAAATGGTTGAAAAACATATTTCTGTAATTGTGTACCTGGGTCTCCACTTTTGCCATGGTCTCTTTTGGCTTCAACAAACTTATCCCTCAGGTTTTCCCAAACCTTTTAACAAAAACTTTCCTTTTTTTCCCACTGCTGTTGCAATTTCTAGCCAATAATTGTCCATCTGGTTATCCCTATGGACGGATCATAAAGATGTCTGTACAGTCGTACTGTTACAGACAAAATCTCTTTAAAGTGTTTCATATTCAACGCAAACCAATTGCAGCGCCACATGAACTGTTCACTCGAGTCTCAAAAAAAATAGTGATCTCCCAAAGCGAACCTCCGCAAACATAGCTATGACATCACATTCACCGCGTGCTCTCAAACGAACTAGCGAACTCATAGAGTATAAACCAGGTTTAGAACTCAACATTGCATATCTTGCGTGTCTCTTTTACTGACGCATCGCACATTGTGATATCGATGCTGAAATGATATATTGTGCAGCCTTAAGGCTCGTACACACCGGGACACTTTTTGTTTGCGTTTATTTTTCCGGATTCAAACCCAAGCAATTTTCACTGTCATCGAGCAGAAGAGTATGCAAAATCACTCCGCTGCACAACTTTAAGCTTCTGACACCCGCTTGTAACACAAAAGAAGACAGAAAGTTGACACACTTGTTATTAAAGTTACTGGTGATTCAAACAAACATGGATGGTTCAAGTAGCAGCTCTAGCGATGAAGAAATGATTATTGTTCACCAGTGCAATAAGCAGCTCCATGTTCATATCGCCTCTGGGCACCTTCTTCAATGTGCGCATTGACAGTTTTGCGCTTGAGCGCCTCCAAGTGCTGTTTACTGTAACTTCAGCAGCTCTGTGCACGTAAACAAAATTGATAATCTGATTAGTGGAGAAGGTTTTGACACGATGTGTCAAAGAAAAAAAAAGCATGAGGCATTTCTTTAAAAATTACGCTTTTACGCCTGGCGTTTTGTGTGTTGGTGTGCACGATCACATCGGCGCTCATTGTTTAGTCACAGGGCATTAAATGTTGACGAAAAACGCGAGCGAAAAGCGCCCCGTTGTGCACGGGCCTTTAGGGTTAATAATTAATACAACAAAATATACAAAATATAACAGCATTTATACAAAATATAACAGCATTTTATTCACCAATTTGCTTGACTTCTGTTTTCAGAGACGGGTGTCCTCGCCATCATGAAGCTGAACGAGAGGAGTGTGGCACATTACGCCACATGCAACTCTCCTCCAGACAAGACTGGCTTTCTCTTTAAGAAAGGTGAGCGAAACACAGCATACCATCGCCGCTGGTGTATTCTGAAGGGCAACATGCTGTTCTACTTCGAGGAGCGCGAAAGTCGAGAGCCAATTGGCGTCATCGTCCTGGAAGGCTGCACGGTGGAGCTCTGCGAATCCGAATCCGAAGAGTTCGCATTTGCCATTAAATTCGAATGTGCCAAAGCGAGAGTCTATAAAATGGCTGCGGAAAACCAGGCTGCTATGGAATCATGGGTAAAGGCTCTGTCGCGGGCCAGTTTTGATTACATGCGGCTGGTGGTGAAAGAGCTAGAGAGGCAGCTGGAGGAAGTACAAGAAGAAGCGCGGTCTTCTTCCCAAGCCAAAAGCAAGACCAAGAAAAACCAGACAGGACTCCGAATTTCCTCCGCATCTGTACAGAACGCCTCCATTACTGGGCCTTGCCAAGAAGGCTTGTCCAATAGAGAAAATGGGGTTTCTTGGAGCAAACCCTCTAATGTGGCCAATGGTTTAAGCGAGGATTGTGCTTGGGATGGAGACTGCAGCATGAGGGCAGATGGAGTTAAGCCTCCTCCAATTCCTCCACGGAGAAAAACCAACGGCGGGTCACTAGAGAGCCCAGTTTCGCCCGGTACAGGCTGCTTTTCTAAACTACATGACTGGTATGGAAAAGAGGTGGCAGAACTGAGAGTGGAGTGGCTGCAGAGTCAGTGAATGAAGGCAAATCTCAAAAAAATACACCAAAATATAGGTGTGTATTTTGACCTTGAAGGTCAAAATCATCTGAAAAAACGTGATTGGTATGATCATTTTTTTATTACAGATTTTTTAAAATTATTATTATTATTATTATTATGAAAGTGATAGTTTACACCAGTGCTTAATTTGTGAATGAATTGTTATCGTAACAAAACCAGGAAATAAAAGTTACCGTGATCAAAGTCCAGCACACAATTTCAGTTTTCCCTAAACATGACGTCATTAAACAATCACAGCGCAAAAAAGAGCATCACATTTCTGAAAGTTTTTTTTTATTTTGTGCTATGCAACATTATAGGTCAGTCATGGATAATAAAAACATGTAGCTCCAAACCTAAATTGTATAAACAATCACCAATCAGTTCACTTCACTATTATGTGCCAGGTGAAAAAATAAATAAATGACTCAGTCTATGGCCCTGTTTACACTAATACGTTTAGTTTTAAAACACATAAGTTTTTCTACGGTTATCTACTTCGTCTACACTACCCTGGAGTTTTCAAGCCCTGAAAACTGAGCTTTTTAAAAACGCTGAGGAGGCCATTTTCATTTCAAAATGCTGCGTGCTCCGTGTCATTGTGGATTGGGGAAAACAGAGACATCTGAAAACGGAGACGTGGCTCAGACATTCAATCTAATTGGTGCTTTTACCTCAATATTAAGTGCACAAATTTCAGTCTTGCATCCACTCCTTAAGTTCAGACTTCGCAAGTTTAATATGGAAAACAAACTCCAGAGGACACATCGGGTGAATCTTCAAATGGAACAGTACTTTATAACCTCATTCACATCACCCTGGCTACATTGTTTCACTATCTTGACAATAAAATTAAAACATGATATAAGTAACTGCCTATTTTCATTTTGATATTAACAACTTAACAGAAAATGTTGAGGCGTCGTGCAGCTACATATTTTTATGACTGTCATCTTCACTGTATGCATGTTTATTACAAAACGTAGCCTATAACATAATGCTTTTACGCCTAGGTAATGCTAGGTGAAACGCCAGTGTGGATGTGGATCGTTTTCATTCTAAAACGCTGTTTTAAAACTAAAACGTATTGGTATAAATGGGGCCTAATCTTCAAGATCGTTTGTTTCTGTCTCCTGCTATTTTGATCCATTCGCAGAGTTTCATCTTCTCAAGATCTCGTTTGATCAGACTCATTATCAGATTTACTCATGGTTAAAAAAAAGAAAAAGAAAATATGCTTGACTGCCTCTTTGCTGTTTTGAAAATAAAAATATTATTTGGACAGGCCACTATGCCATTATTTATTTTCACTGCTCACTGTGCGTGAAAACAATCACCAACCAAAGAGAGTGATTGTAAACATAAGAAAGCTGATTGGCTGAAAATATTGTTGAGGGCCAATAGTTAAATGTGACTTTTGCTTTAACTTGCGTGTAGTGACTACGGCCATATTTGTGTGCGCACACACAGCCTTCGCTTGCACTAATTCACATTCTCTCTCTATCTCTCACACACACACACACACACACACACACACACACACACACACACACAC
>CAIGQZ010000427.1:31573362-31620171 GCA_903798205.1 Danio tinwini
AGTCCTTCTTTTTACCCATTTTACCAAAGGAAAGGAAGTTGCCTAATAATTATGCACACCTGATATAGGTTATTGATGTCATTAAACCACACCCCTTCTCATTACAGAGATGCACATCACCCAATATGCTTAATTGGCAGTAGGCTTTCGAGCCTATACAGCTTGGAGTAAGACAACATGCATAAAGAGGATGATGTGGTCAAAATACTCATTTGCCTAATAATTCTGCACTCCTTGTATAAAAGCAGTTATAAACAACATAAAACAGAAACATTTTGATGTTCTGATAACAATTCCTATGTAGAAGAATCACTTCCTGCCCTCCATTTGAATTATGCGCGTCATCAATGACGTCATGTAAAAACAACCTATACTATTATCGTGATAACAATGTTTTTCCAATATGTTACGCAGCCCTATTTCATTGCATCATTCATTGGTTTTGCCTCTGATCTCCCACCCATATACGGGGGGAACTGGGTTTTGTAATGTGACTGCTTGATGTGGACGATAAAAGCTTTCAGTAGCGTTCAGTTTAAGTGTGTGTGCACTTGTGTGTGTACAGCACTTCTTTTTGATCAACCACCTCAGGCTCTGCAGCCCTTATAAAAAAACCACAAAGTCACAGTTTCGGCATGTTTTGAGCTTGGCATGAGCACTCCTGTTGGGTTTTTGTGCATGCTGATGTGTCTGGGGGAGAAAAAATGGCTATTCAATGGGCTTGTGCCAACAGGACGAGGGGAAATGACAAGGTAGCATTGTATCATGCTTGCGGTCGAGTAAAGAATGCTGTCATTGTGCGTTTGGAGACGCTGAAGGTTTGTCTACAGATGCACAGACATCATGGAGTGCCGCTGAGGTGCTGTAATGTGTTTTGCTCATTTGTAGGAATGTCCTACAATTTGTGTAATTAGTGCTGCGAGCTAAAGCAAGCATCGGAAATACTGCAGATCACGTCAGGGTGGGTTTACACCACAGTGATGGATCGAGTTTTTCCTTTTTAAGAGTTTTGTTTACAGATGACAACTTGTTAATCGAAACGCATTCACACAAATCTGTGAAAATGATTCAGATGCTCTGTTAGTGTTGCACTAAAAATGCTGGAGGCAACATGAAGGAATTGAGTTAACTTTCATAAATTTAAGTAGATTGGAAATTAAACAATTAAGTTGTCCCCCAAAAAACTAAGAATGAGATATTTTCAGCTCATTTTAAATAGTTTGAACAAACATAAGCTCAATGCTAATGATGTTTCTCATTCTGTACTGTGATAAAAATATTTATATTCTATTTTTTTTAAGGGAGATAAAAAAATATAAAGAAATACAGCTGTTGCATTCGTAGTTTTAACCCATGTGACAGTATATTTTATAATAAGCCACCAATATTTAAATACCAGAGTAAGTTCTGTATTCCAAAATTAGGGTTACCGAAAATAAATAGTAGCCCAACTTTAAAGTTCAGTTATTCAAATCTAATAAAGAGCCAGTAATTAAAAAAGAACAGTAGCATAAACAAAAACAATACAATTTTCAGATAAAAAAAAACTGTTCTGTAGGCCCTGTCCACAAGAACTTAGGTATTTTCAAAAGATCACTTTGTTTGTCCACACAAAAAAAAAGAGTACAGTGGTCCTCGCTATAACGCGGTTCACCTTTGGTGGCCTCGCAGTTTTGTAGATTTTTTTTTTTTAGTACAATTTGACCATACAGATTGTGTTCAGCTGGCCAAGATTACATACATCTTCAATCGCTAGCAGTGTGAGTTTTAACAAGGATTCAAAAGGGTTGTAACCAGGGCTTGACATGAACTTTTTTGATCACCAGCCACTGTAGCTAGTAGTTTTCCAACATTACTAGCCACTCGCTATTTTCACTAGCCACAATTTAGTTGTTTGGAAAATATATTTTATATGCATAAATTTGACTTTGGCATGCAAAAATTACTTGAATTAGACTTTGTCCAAATGCCTCCTCATTCATTTAACTTTTTGTGTTTGAACTTGCTTAATTTGCATGAGCAAATGAGTTATGGTTTCATAGTGTCGCATTTCAATTCATTTTCATTTCACAGGATTTTTCAGGGCTCAACACTGAGGATTTACAAAATTTATCTCTGACCACCAAAAATAAATGAATAATTATTTCTTAGCCACAAATGTTAAATAATATGTCAAAACATGCTAACTATAGTTGTATACATGCTCTTTTCATTCAACAAAACCTTTCTTTAAAAAAACTATTAAGTTTAATAAATAATTATTGCCATGTATCTAAAACTATTCACACTAGCCTAGTCTGTCCAGGCTAAAAGTCTCTCAGATCACAAGTTAACTACACATTCATGGGGAGTTAATCTCCTATTAAAGCAAAATTATTGTAAAAATGATAGTTTAACCCTGTTAACAAAATAACCGTAAGCAAAAGAAAGCAGGTTAAAAATAACGGGTGTACAAGCATCACTTTTTGTCCAGTCTATTTCAAAGAGAACCGATCACACCAGTTGCGTTTCCAGGCACAGTTGCTTCGCGCTAGGAAACGGGAGCGCGCATGCTTTTAAAACAGTCACGCATCACATCACCGGTGCACGCGAGTGATCATCCTCTTATTCGGTTTTCACATGCTTTCTTTTGCTGGCATGAACGCTATTTTTGTCGGTCATGCTGCTTCTCGATTCTAAGATGATGTTTGCACACATTATTGGGTCATCTTTATTGTCGAACCCTGCTTTTAAGAAAACTATAGTTTAAAAATGATCTGCAACCAGCCAAAGTGGCTAGTGAGAGTGGTTGTCTAACCCGCTTCAGCTCAAATCTACCCACATTTGGCGGGTTGGTGGGTGTTAATGTAAAGCCCTGGTTGTAACTGTCCACAGCAAGAACATCGTAAAGCAGGGCGCACACCGGATGTGCTGGCCAGGCAGCAGCATGCATTTTCGAATTGTAAACATAGGTTTATATCAGGGTACACACACTGGCACCACAAGTCAGCGTCTGTCTGCGGTACCCAGCTATGACTAAGGACACTGTTCATATTTCTGCCGCACCACAGAGCGCCATCTGAATAATTTCATTTTAAATAACATGTGAACATCCATCCTCTGTTCAACCCCCTTAAGGATGGAGTCTACTTTAGCTTTGTGGATCAGTGACTGCAGGAAAAAGAACATTACGCTAGATGCCAACATTATTTATTTTGAGAAACATTTATAATATTTTGGAGCAGTAATTGTGCCCGGCCAAATAATGGAAATGAATCATTGACGTCTGCTGTCTTCATTAGTTTCAAAAACACAGATATATTTACAATTTAAAATGCCATCTTTGGATATCTTTTCTGCTGGAGATGCTGTTGTTAAAAAAATGTAAATAAAAAAATCTTACACATACCTTAGGAAAGGTATTAGAGAAAATTTTGGCAGTATGAAAACCTTGACTTTTCCAAACTGCGGTATACCCTGAAAACGGTTATCGTCCCATGCCTATTTGCCCCTGACAGTAGGTTTTGATCTTTGGTTTCATTCTATAATACTGGACTTATTTTTTAATAAAAGTTTGAACTTTGAGAGTTTTAAACAAGAGAGAAAAGTGTGAAAATGTTCATGTCTGTCTGAGAAAATTGAGAATTGAGGGGGTTTACAGCCTTAAAACATCTATAATTATTGTCAAAAATAAAGTGGACAACTTCATGGATTTCCCCTATTGCGGGTTATTTTTAGAATGTAAATCCCACAAATAACAAGGGACCACTGTATTGGTAAACTGAAAGCTTTCTGAAAACTCTGGCCAGGGTGAAGATTTTAAGAAACTCTGCGTACAGTGCGTGGTTGTGTAGACACCATAGACTGTAAAAGATATGGATGTAGTATCCGTGACATCACATTTAGGTTTCTGAACACTGCAAAAGAAGCTACAAGTAGGCGCGACCAACTGTCGCCATTTTGTTTCTCGCGTCATCGCATCGACGGCAGGATACCAAACAAGGGCAAAGAGGCGGAGCTAGACACCTGCTGGCATTTTGCTTAGACCTGGCTTAAGACAGACTTTTCTTTGTGAGAACGCTTAATACTTTATTGCGAATTGTTTGTGTTTTGACCACATGTGCTTGGTTGTATACTATATCAATAAAGTGTTTAGAGTTTAAAAAAACCCTTGTAATACATTGAGCCACAAAGCATTGTTCTTATGACGTTTTTCTTCAGGAAGAAAACGCAAATGACTTCCAAACACTTCAGATATAGCCTGTGTTAGTAAATGCAAGGCTATTGATGAAATCCAGCATTAACACTGTATGACAACGCTTCAGATGACTGTTCTAGAGCCTACAGCTAATCAATCTGTCAGATTCTGGAGTGTTTTACAGGTCTAAAGAAAATTATAAATGGTAAATGATAAGTAAAACAAATACTTTTATAGAGACGGTATATAAGTATACAATTTCACTTACTGGAAACATACAATAGAAGCAACATGCACGGTTTCTGAGCACAATTAAGTGCCCCCAGCATGCTATATTATCTGATAATTGCAGGAAATAATTCCAAAAGGCAAATGACTGTGTAAAGAAACATTAAACAAAACAAAAAACAATGTACATTAGGGCTGTGTATTGTCAAGGGCCTCACGATATGACACATATCACAATACATGGGTCACGATCCAATATATCACGATATATTGCGATACAATAAATATTTTGATGTATTGCAATAGTTTGTATTAGTATGTGTGTCACATTATATTGACAACTTGATAAAGTCGGCAGACAATTTTTTTTTGTCTAATTCAGTACTCCCTGGTATAGCGTTAACCAAAGTGCAGCCACACGTCAGCTCTAAAAGCTGGAAACAGCTTTATATTTTCCGCCATGCTCACTCTTGCTTACTTCTGAGACCGTAATACTTGGCGTTTTGTTGATTGCGAGTTAGCGACGTCTACAGGAGCAGAAAAGGAGGTTGTTTGGCACAACTTAAATCGATACTTAAGGTTGAACTATCGATACACTATCGTAAAAGAAATGATTGCGATAGATGTATCGATTATTTTTGCACAGCCCTAATGTACATGCCGAGCTCAGTGGCTAATCAGCCGGAATCAGCTGAGGTGACGAGACAGCGAGCAGCGAGACTTAGCTGTCACTCAAGTGGCCACGCCCTTAATTATGCAGACTTAATATAACTTAATAAAAACTAAACGGATGAGTTATAAAAAAATTCACCCCCCTCACAGTTGTCATAAAGGGTAATATTAGCTATATACACCAAAACCAACTTTTGTACCAGGCTGTAAACATGTTTTTATCAGCTGTAAAATTGCAGTCAGAAATCATTTGGATTTCCTAAGGCCAGCCCCCAAGGCGAGTCAATGTATTGCAGTTTTAGTTACTTCCGTATTAGCTTCCAGAGGAAGAGTGGGAGGTTGCAGCTTGGTAGATACTACAACTGGAATTTTTCTCTCATAACATCAGCGTGTGCTGTTTTCTCCTTTCTGATTGGCCAACACAACTGGGCTCACACTAAACGCAGAAGATGTGAATGAAGAAAATTTTGCACGTTCACAGTGCGTCGTTCGCACTGCGTCGATCGCACTGCAGGATGTTCAATTTGCCTCTGTTCTCATGCTTGCATTGACTTGTATGCAATTTACTCACGCAAATACTTACATCCTCATTTGGTGTGAACCCAGCACACAAAAGTGCCATTATTGGCCCCTGCTGGTTCGGCGTGCCTATAACATGCATCACAGTGCAGTGCGTTGACGTTTTCATGTGGACAGAGATTTTGAAGCAGGGAAAACTCTATAAAAATATCTGTACGTGTAGACATGGCTTTAGTCTAACTAGTTTTCAGTAATCTTGTCATGTTTTTTGTTGTTAAACCATTGACATTTTTATTTATGCTTTTGTCACTTTAAAGAGCCATGAAACCCCCCTGTCAGGGGGTGTTTTCACACCTCTAGTTTGGAAAAAGTCAGGAAAGTGGCTGTGTCCAGCTCTGTTTAGGTGGGAGTGTCGGGGGAGGGAAAGAGGGAAGGAGTTGCAAAATGGGAGTTTCTGTTTAGGCACGCAGATGCAGGGGAGAAAGACAGTGACTGTGTTTACATGGACATCAGTAATCGAATTACTTGCCAAATTATTAATTTGTCGACTTTAACTGCATATTTTGGCACTTTCACTTTTTATTCAGGAACATTTCCTGCATGTTGCCCCTAACAAACGAGATATTGAAAGCAAAAAAATGCTGGAGAGTGAAGTTTTAATGGTATGTTTGATACAGCACGGCGAATGGAAGAAAAAAAATCCTCTGCATTTCTCGGTAACTTAGATGCAGTCGGTAGGTAGTTTTAGACAGCCGTAGGTATCTCTAGACTATCCCGTCACAAAATGCGGCGAAAATGCTGCACAACGGGAATAGTTTGATTAAGGTGTTTACATTCGGAGAGCAGCATTTACAGCAGATCTTTCAGTCTATAATATTGTACTATAATAATGCAGTGATATTAACATACTGTAAACTTAGTAATCATTTTATAGTCATTTTGACTATAGTATGTCTTTAAAAACTGAAAGTTTTTACGTCACTGCTGACGATACAAACTAACTTTGCCATCTGAATTATCAAACAAAGGGCGCTGCTCTCACACACACACTTACCAAATCTGTAGCGACAGGACAATCACACTGGAGCCGTGTCTTTTTTAAAAGGAGATGAGCGGCAAATCGGGATTTCATCATTTCCAGATGCGAAAAGCTCTCTGGTAAAAAATGTTTCTTACAAACGCATTTCTGTCTCGTGTACTGTATTCCACATGTGTGTCCAGCTGCGCTCTCATAGCGGGGAAATGAAAACAAACCTTCGTTGCAGCACAATAATAAACGCAGCACACTAATAAACACAACACTGACGACCCATGTCTCCAAATTCTCATTCTTTCACTTTTTTTGGCAACACAGCGTGGCGTCTCTCTGTCGTCTGAACACTGTGACAGGTAAACAGTCTTCGAAGCTATCATGCATATTAATGAAGTTGCGCCGCATACATAATAGAGCGCGCTGATTGGTTTGAACAAAGTCTTTCTCATGAATTGATGCCTCAGAAACGTCACGATGCACTCGCAGGTACAGACAGCCACTCTCTTTATAGCAGTGTGGGACACGTATATGACTGTCAACAGCTCAAAAAATGTGTTTTGGTGTTTAGTGACCCTTTAAGCCCAAATGCACAGATCCAGGATAATGATTCACATCGTATTTCCACCACTCTACATTCATTTATTAAGACATATATGACTGCGTTTATGAGGATAGTCATCAATATGACAGTTTTAAAATCAATTTGCAATGCGTTTCATTCAAGTACAAGCATACATGAATGAAAATTTAGTACAGTAAATCCACATTTCATCAGTGACTGCGGGAGTCTGTGTGGCAGACCTCAAATCAATTCTAAGCAATCAGAATTGCTATTTTTTAAATGCGAGATAAGACTTACTTGGAAAGAGGAACCTGAGACTAATCTAGGCCAGATTCACAGAATAAAGAAATGAAGGAAATTCTAAGAAACGGCTAGAATGTTGAAGTGCAATATTGAAAGATTAAAACAATTGTTTATGAAACTTTCTTCTGTGTTTATTAAGAAGAAATAATCAGGCTTTAATCTAAATGATGTTTTTTTAGTAAGACAGCCACTGGTCAACTCAATAGATTTTCAATATTATTTAGGGTGTCCGCTTTTAAAAGTATTAAAAGTTTATTAATCAATGTAGAGAAATGTAAGGCCTTTTAAAAAGTCTTAAATGCTAATTTTCAAGGTATTAAATGTTATATAATTTTTGATTATGCAATGTATGGTTGTATGCTAAAGTTTGCCTGAATTAAATCTGCGAATATCAAGATGCTGTGTAGTTTATGAAGTCAGTAAAATCCTGCTAGATTTGACATCATGCTGCTTTGTTTAATAATAATAATAATAATAATAATAATAATACATTTTATTTAAAGGGTCATGAAACATCAAACCACATGTTTTGAGCTGTTGACAGTCATATATGTGTCCAACCCTGCTATAAACACTATTAGGACACATATATTGCACTAAAAAGTGAAAATTGGTTGTTTTTGCGTTATTTTGAGCAAATTCATTCTTCCGGTATGAAACTAATTTTTGAAGCTGCGTCACGGTCATGAGATACTTGTGTGTAGTCCAGCGTGGAGACTGGATGTCTGTACCGGCGAGTACATTGTGACGACTCTGAGTGCGCGGAATTAATTAATGAGAAAGACTTGGTTCAAACCAATCAGCGCGCTCTATTGTGTATGCGGTGCAACTTCATCAATATGCATGACAGCTTCGAAGACTGTTTTACCTGTTATAGTGTTCAGACGACAGAGAGACGCCACGTTGTGTTGCCAAATCAAGTGAAAGAACGAGAATTTGGAGACATGGGTCATCAGTGTTGCGTTTATTAATGTGCTGCATTTATTATTGTGCAGCAACGAAGGTTTTGTTTTCATTTTGTTTTCCCGCTATGAGATCGCTGTACATATGTATGTATTTATGTATGTGTATGTATGTATGTGTATGTGTATGTACGTTTTTTTATTCACGGATCGGACCATTTTTCGGATCAGCAAAAAAGTGAGGAGACAATTTGCTTTCCATTTATATAAAAATATTACAGCAAAAAACATTGCTTTTAACAAACAGAACTTAGAACCTGTAATGTTAATAAAAATAACAATCAAGAAAGAACCAGCTGAAAAAAGAAAAGTAATCAATATGAAATATGATCTACTGTTGCTGATAATGCTAAATATAGAAATCTAACATCTTGTACAACAGATCCTATTTATCTTTAATTAAATACATCAACAATTCACACATAAAACGTCATGTTTTATTATACTGGAGATGTATTATTTTTGAAATTCTATTCAGTCACAATTTTGATGGTTGTTTGTCGCCATCTGTTGGTTACACAATGTAATTGCTTTTACCAGCGTCAAAAATTCACCAGCGTCATGTTTCATTAAGCGGTGATTTCGGGGGGGCTTTGGGGTTGGCGGTGGATGGCAGAGGACTGTCACAGATAGAAGTAAGCGGGGCGGAGGTGTCGCGGACGATAGTGCAGAGGGTTGGGGAGTCGTGGAAGAAAGTGAAAGTGAAAAGCGGATGGGTAGGAGACTGGTTGAGGAGGGAGAATCGGTAAAATGAGGTGCCGGATCAGATTTTAGAGGTGCTGGATCCGGAATGTTCCAGCAAAAATTAAGCCCTGGTCCCATCACAACTTTTCCAGTCATCATTATATCTTACAGGAAAGCCTAAATGCTTTTATGCATGCGATTTGAATGACGCGGGAGGCGATCTCTCTGCAGTGGTTATAAATGTTGGATTAACTTTCAAGTAAAAAAAAAAATTAATTAATCCGCGGGTCACGTGCGTTCCAAACCGCGAGTTGTGATCTGTACGGATCACAGATTAACAGTGATCTGTTTCACCCCTAATATATATACCTGTATATATATATATGTGTGTGTGTGTGTGTGTGTGTGTGTGTGTGTGTATGTATATATGTATGTATATATATTTGTGTGTGTATATGTAGGGCTGGGCAAATTTTATTTATTTATTTATTTTTATTTTTTTCAGATTTTTTTCGATTTTTTTTTTTTCAATTAATTCGAGTTTACGTTTTAAGACGATTTAATTTTTTTTAAAATCGAGGTATCACAAATTTTCTTTTTTATATAAAATTATTAAAGCAGCTTTTCCACTATCGTGCCAAACCGTTTTACACTGTTAGACAACCGTGCTGAATTGTCCTGACAGATTCTGTGTGTTGACGTTGTGGCTCTGTTGGTGAGCTACCACAGCTGGCTCAGTTGCGAGGTGCGCGCGATGCGGTTCCAGGCAAAAGTGTAAATCCAGCCAGCGCGTCCATAAGGCGACCTAGGCGGCAGAATAGTAAGCGAGAACCCCCCGGTTCTCACCTGCATCCACGACACCCACCCCCTCTCGTTCCTCACTTTCATCCGCAAACTGGTAAGTTTCTATTTCACTTTCGGGTTGAGGGCGTTCGCCTAGACTAGAGCACCAGTTCAGCTTGCTCCGGCCCTGATTACACTATATACATTACACAAGATAATAAAATAGGCTAAAAGTTTTATTCGTGGGGGCTAGAGCTTAATTAATTTGATTGACATATAGGCAATGAGACCTTTATTTCACCTGACTGAGCGTGAGTTTATTGCATGCTGCGCTGTATTTGGTAGCACAGATTGCTCTGATCTGGGTGAGAACTTTACCAGCGACTACATGCAATAATATATCAATGGAACACGAACTTGCAGACTCTTTGAACAACGAGGAAATAATTGCACCTAATTCAAAGCCCAGATGTCTGGTTTTGTATTTTATACCTGCGCACCACCTGAAGGATGGTTACGGCGTGTTGTGAATGTCAGCTGTCACCGCATAAAGTCAAATCTTTCTTTAATTTGGACTTTTGCTTGAAAGCTTTACTGTAGCTATAAATATAATCATAACCCAGATATGCACCAATAAACAAGTAAAATGAATGAATAAATTAAATAAATATGAATTCTTAAATGTCTGTATTGTTTTTACTCCTAAAAAATATCAATAAGTTTTGACAAATGTTTTTATAAAAATAAATTGAGCAATTTTCAACATTTCAGCTATAGGCTGTTATACGATTCAGTTAGATAGACATTCAAATATAGACAGATATTAAACAGGTTGCTGTGGGCTTTTTGTTGTTCACGGTGATATTTAATATATACTGGGTGGTGTAGCTACGCACAAATATTTTCTAAAACGTCAAGCAGGAATTTATCTATAGGAATGTAATAGGCTACACCTTGTTGACTACACCTTGTTTATGTATGTATGGCCATTAAAAATACATGTTCCTTAACCAGATGGTTTTTCAAGTTACTTATAAAGAGATCGTTACTTCTGTCATGTTGTAATGTTTTGAGTTGTCTATAGTTACAAGGTAAAAAAAAATCTAAATCGGTCAAACTTAATGAAAAAATATATGTATTTTTTTGCCATATCACACAGCCCTATGTATATGTATATATATATGTGTGTATATATACATGTATTTGTGTATATATATATATATATATATATATATATATATATATATATATATGTATATGTGTATGTATATGTGTATATCGTTTTTCAGCCTTTCTTACTTTGGCCATGTCTCTAAGTATTGCACACCTTGTGCTTTTGGGCACTCCAGTGATGTCATATTTGCATGTATTAATTTGCATGCTGGTGAACTGGAGGGCATAAACAGTGTCTGGACTGTGTGTCCAGCTGGGTCACCGGAAATGTGACGTGAACGCACACACACATACATACGCAGTGGAGCAAAGAGGAAGACAATCCCAAGAGCCTTTTCTTTTTCATATCCTGCTGCTTTGGCTGTTTGCAAACAATTTTTCTCTTGCTGATTGCTTTTATTTAAATAATAAAACACAAATCAGATTGTTTATATCATATGCTGAGGAATTATTCAAATGAATCACAATCGCAAATATCAGTGTTTGGTAAAAAGCTGCAATTTGATATTATGTTAGAAAAGGAGTCTTTTGAAAATAATCTATAGTTTGTGTTGTTCATATAACTAAGCTAAAGTTTTCTGACTCAAGTTTGTCTGTCCATGCGTGATTCTGTAGAGCCCTGTGAATTCTGTTGTACTGTTTTGTTTTGTAATATTTATTTTTTATGCTAATTGCAGCCATATTCATCCATTCATTTTCTTGTTGGCTTGTAGTCCCTTTATTAATAAGGGGTCGCCACAGCGGAATGAACCACCAACTTATCCAGCTTACTGTATGTTTTACAAAGCGTATGCACTTCCAGCCACAACCCAACACTGGGAAACACCCATATACTCTTGCATTTACACACATACGCTACAGCCAATTTAGATTATTCAATTCACCTATAACACATGTGTTTGGACTGTGGGGGAAACCAGAGCACCTGGAGGAAACCCACGCCAACACGAGGACAGCATGCAAACTTTACACAGACATGCCAACTGACCCAGCTGGGGCTCAAACCAGGGACCTTCTTACAGCGATATTTGCCCTTTAAATTTAGTTTTTCCATTTAAAATTTCTCCACATTTGGTTTTAATACTTCCATTTTACTTAAAGTAAACAAAAAGCTGGTCCAATTAATTGAATCATTACCCTGTACAATTACATTTTACAGTTACAATTATGTTTATGTACTTTTGAACTTCGGTTGCTTTTTAACTCTGCATAGTCCATTTTATTTCTCAAATTCTGCTTTATTTCTGCTAAAATTATGTGCTTTAGTCCTTATCAATTGTATTCAATTTTTTTACTTTTAATATTGTTATTTATTATTAGTTTTAGTATTTTTAAGAAGCACATTCTACTGTACAGTCTACTGTAAAAAAATACCTGTAATTTTCCATATTTTGTGATTTCATGTTTTTATTTCATTTTTTTCTCTCGTTTATTTATGTTTTTGAATTGTATTATGGGACCTTAAACTTTCTTCAAACTAGGCATGGGCTTGTATAAGATTCAGACGGTGTGATAACCTTGGATAAAAATGTAATGGTTTCATGGTTTTGTACGATTACGGTAATGTGATCACTGCTCTAATATATATATATATAAGGCAAGGCAAGTTTATTTATATAGGACATCTCATACACAGTGGCACTTCAAAGTGCTTTACAAAAACAGGAATAAAAAAGAAGTGTAAGAAAAAATAAAAACAGACAATAAAAAAAACAATAAAAACAGATAACAGGTTGTAAAAGAATGAAAAAGAAGAGAAAAACATAATAGTGTGATCTGTCGGACGTAGCACAGTGCTCATTCAGTAAAGGCACAGCTAAACAGATGTGTTTTCAGTCTGGATTTGAATGTGCCTAATGTTGGAGCACATCTGATCATTTCTGGAAGCTGATTCCAGCAGCGAGGGGTGCAGTAGCTAAAAGCTGATTCACCCTGCTTTGACTGAACTCTTGGAATTTCTAGTTTATATGATCCTAGAGATCTGAGTGTTCTATTAGGTTTGTATTCAGTGAGCATATCTGTAATGTATTGAGGTCCTAGGCCATTTAGTGATTTATAGACAAGTAGTAATACTTTAACATCTATTCTGAATGTAACTGGGAGCCAGTGTAAAGACATGAGAACAGGTATGATGTGCTCTGATTTCCTGGTTCTGGTCAGAATCCTGGCCGCAGCGTTCTGAATGAGCTGCAACTGTCTGACTGTCTTTTTGGGAAGGCCAGTGAGGAGACCGTTACAGTAATCCACCCTGCTGCTGATAAAAGCATGAACGAGTTTCTCTAATTTTTTTGAAGGTCGTCGTTTTATATGGAGCCGTATCTGAGTACACTAGTTCCGATCAGCTTCATACTATGTTTGCAACATACACATTTCTACTCCAAAGAGAAAAACAATGCAAAATGAAAATACCAAACAATATTGTAATATAGTTGATCAACAGTGCCTTTTAGCAGCCTTTTGACTACATTTAGGCCCAATCCAAATTCTACCCCTTAAGGCCCATTTATAGTTCTGCGTCAAGCGGACGCGTATGCTACGGCGCAGCCTACGTGTGGACGCATAGCCCCTCGCCGTAACTGTCGGCGATGTTGATGCGCACCTTTTAAAAAATGTAACACGTAGGCGTAGCGCAAGCTCTGTGATTGGTCAGCTTGGTAGCGCTGACGAGTGTGGGCGGAGGTGAGAGCCGCGTGCCCAATGCAGCGAGTGTTTACAAGTGTGGAGTCCGGTAAAGGAGCTCTGGATGGAGACTGTTGTTTTGTGTTTACCTCATGATTAAAGTTGTTGCACGTCCGCCGGTTCCTGCCTCAAATATAGCAAATTTGAGCCACTTTTACATTAAGGAAGCGTTCAGCAAAAACTGAACACCAGCGAAGAAACTCGACACAGAGGAACATCCACACCTACTGCCAGCTAGTGTTTTGGAAGTGTATTGCAGAAAAAAACAGAAACAGCGCGCAGAAGTATAAATGCACACCTACGCACGAGGCATTTAATTATTAGCAATAAACAACACTTTAAAATAAAAGTTTTCATGTGATTTTTCTAGCAGTGTTTTGAAATCATGCATAATAATCATGGAAACTGTGATTATTCCTCAGACTATACTCGTACAACCAAAAACTGTCGAAAATGCTGATTTGGTGCTATTTTATGGAATAATTTGGTAAATTGGAAGATAAAAATATTTCCATAAAGGCATAAAGTGTTTTTTCTTGGCTAATTTTGTCCTTGCTTCTACATTGTTGCCTTCTTGTCGTGTTAAGTTTTCTTTTAGCTACAAAACCCTCAAGCCTAAAACTTTGAAGTCAAAGTTCAAATCTACATGTAAACTGTGTATGTGTGTATGTGTGTGTGTGTGTGTGTGAGTGTGTGTGTATGTGTGTATGTGTTTGTGTGTGTGTGTGTGTGTGTGTGTGTGTGTAAGTGGTCACTAAGGCAGGGCAGGGTTTCCTGTCTCTGTGAATAAGCCCATTGCCTGTCTGCTTCCTACACTCTTTATTTTCGTGTCCTATGTTCTCATGCTTATGCGACGCATTTGGTTCATGTTGTTTGCTCGCTCGCGGAGTCATGAGGAGGAAGCAGCCATGAGGTTTTCGTTTTCTTTGATTCAGCAGAATTACAAGGATGAAATCAGTTTCTGAGACTCTGTATCATGTGTGGGCACTGCTTTTATTATCACGACCCTACAGTACAGGAAACTCGCTGTGTGCGTGCGTGTGTGTGTCGAGCAACCAAAGACCCCAGCCAGGGAGAGTGAAAATGTAACAGACTTAAAGTCGAATTGGAACACAAAGAACGGAAATTACAGCAGTGCACTAAGCTGAAGAAGTGTTTAGTTTGAATGATGATGATGATGCTGAAGTGTGTGTGTGTTTGTTTGCACACACTTCAGATAGTTCTTGTAAATAGGGCAGATGATTTGTAGAGGTTAAATCCATGATACATTTTAAAGTAAATTTTTTATTATTGACACGATTTGTGATCATTTTCATTATTGACTCGTATCACATTACATAGAGTAAGTTTAGATATATTTATTCCTTTTCTTTTCGTTTTAGTCCCTTTATTAATCTGGGGTCGCCACAGCGGAATGAACCGCCAACTTATCCAGCATATGTTTTACGCAGCGGATGCCCTTCCCACTGCAACCCATCACTGGAAAACAGCTATACACACTTATTCACACACATACACTACGGACAATATAGCTTACCCAATTCACCTATAGCGCATGTCTTTGGACTTCTGGGGGAAACCGGAGTACATGCAAACTCCACACAGAAATGCCAACTGACCCAGCCGAGGCTCGAACCAGCGACCTTCTTGCTGTGAGGCGAGAGCACTACCCACTGCGCCACTGTGCTCTAAATAAATGAATAAAAAATCACATTAAATGTAAAAAAAAAAGTAAATAAATTAAATGTAAAAAAGTAATTAACTTATAATAATTTTTATAATAAGGGCATAATAAGAGGAGAAGAGATTAGCGTATTTTCATATTACAGCGATCAAAACATTATAAAACTGGTGAGTGACACTAAGGCCCAATCCCAATTCTACCTCTTAGCACTTCCCCTTACCCCTACCCCTCATTTTGCGCATTGACGTCAAGGGCTAGGGGTGTCCCAATTCTCTTTAGCTTGAAGGCGCAGGGCTAAGGGCAAGGGATATACACTCCTTCGAACGAAGATTTTTCAGGAGCACACTTAAAACCAAGGGGTAAAGAAAATTTCCCAGAATACACCTGCCACAACGGCAGTAGTGCTGAACCCGGAAGTAAGGAGATCCACAAATTAGTATTTTTTTGTCATTATTCTGAATTTTTACGACAAACAAACACGTTTTAGTATATTCATAACCGTGTTCATGTTTTAACGTCATGCTTAAAAAAAAAAACAAAAAAAATTTTCGCTAAATTTCGCGATCTATAATTCCTAATAATAACTCCTGTACAGCAGTCCCATAACATTCTGACACTCGAACACCCTGTCAGAGCAGACAAGTGGCAAAAAAAAAGAGCTTTTTACAGAGTCTGGGATAATGTTAGTGTTGTTTTCGTGTGTTTACATAGATGAACATGGCCACTGTGTAAATACTAAGGGTGTGACAAGATCTCGTACGACGAGATCTCGCAAGATTAAAACGCAGCAAGATTTCTCGTCGAGGTGAAAATATGTCTCGTGAGTTGTGATGTTATGATGGAGCGTGAGGGTGAAATTAGCATTGATGAATTGAGGCAGGATTGGATTTGATCTGCAAATAAAGTGCTTTGCATATATATATATATACATATACACACAGTGTTTCCTCTAGGATTTTTTCCAGCTGTGGCGGCAGGACTTTTACACAGATGTACCACCTACCTATTGTGTTATTTCAATGACACATGTTGTGAGCGCACTATTACAAGTCGAGATCGCACTTATGTAATACGAGCATGCGAATCTCTGCTTGCGTGCTGATTTCCTCGTTCGTGCACAAAACTTCAAACCCTCAAATATACGCTGCTCAAGTGCAGATTTTCGTGTGCCTTAAATAAACGCTGCTGAAGTGCGATTTGGTGCGTTTATGTGACAAGTACATCTCCAACATTTATTCGATTTGCTAGGAATATTTATGAATGTCTCCAATAGACGTACAAAGAGGCATTAATGCGTCCTGAAGTAAAGTGAAACAGCTGAAGTAGCTGAACAGTCGTGAAGTAAAGTGAAACAGCTATAAACTCCAGCCAGATAAAGTCATTGTATGCAGAGCCATAGACCTTTATCTATACAGTATAATTATGGAAACCGTGTTCATCTTAACTGAAAGCTACGCCGTGTTTGCTGGCCTCACGCATCACGCACCTGTCAGTCAGTCAGCATGTCACCGTAAAAGGTTAAACAAACGCACGGTTAAAGAAAAGTTTGCGCTGTTATAATTCACTTACCTTTTAATATGTTTTGGTGCGATTATAACCTGCTATTAAAAAAACAACGACTTAATGTTTTGAATGGGAAGCTGTAATATAGCTGTGGCGGTATGATTTTGGTGTGGCGCCCCGCCATGGAAGAATGAATGTAGCGGAAACCATGTGTATAGATATAATTTATCTATAATACCAGATCTGAATGATCTGAATACCAGATCAATTTTTTTTAATTACTTTCCCTACCACGTGTGGAGTCACGCAACCCCACTCTGTTAAGGCTACTTTATATTTCTGCGTTGAACGCATGGGTATGGTCTGGTGCAGCCTTTATGCATACCCGTGCACCTCTCAAAAAATGTAACTACACATTGCAAGTTTGCACTACATTAACAGATGATTGGAAGCTGCGCCAGAGACGGCATGTTTTCCATTACAATAAAATGATTATTTACATTAAAATATTTGTTTACAGGAGATAAAAATATGCACTGTTTAAATATTATTTACAGGATGTTCAAGAGTTATTTTATTTAGAAGAGATACTGCTTGTTTTCTACTTTTAATATTAAAAATTAAGATTAAAAATAATTAATTTTGTTTCCAAAAGTGCAAGTTATTTATTTTCATATAAAATAAATATATTTATTTTTTATTTAAAAAGTGACTGTTGGTTTTAGGCATTGTGTGTTTTAATTTCAGTTGTTCATCGTTGGTGTTTAATAAATAATCATAGATAATGGATAGTGTGACTTTCCTTCAATTATTTTAAAGTCAAGTAATGCTTCATTCATTTAAAAATCTCTCATTTGTAATATGTGAGCATATTTACTGTACAAAACGTGTTAAATAAATAAATAAAATAATCGTTCATTTATCATAATCGAGTTACAAAAGTCAATTAACTGAGATTTTGATTTTAGGACAAGTCGTCCAGTCCTAACATGCAAAAATTAAAGTGGTGATAAGTTAATAATTTTGTAAAAAAATATCTTATTTTTATATACTATAAATAAAATTATACATTTTTATGAATTATCCCCATTTTATCTAGCGGATATTTTCAGATAAACTTAACACTAATTGTTAACTATACATGATTGGATTTAACCTTACAAAAGACCTGTCCTGCACCTTAGCAACTGCACTGCAACACCTAAAAACAGTCAAGACCCCCTAGCAACCATGTACCGATGACATGTCAACTGACTACAAAAGCCAATCATAGTAGTGAACCGCATTGAAGGATTGCTTGCATTAGCTAACGTCAGTGTTTTGAATCATTGCATGTTGTGTGTATGCTTTTGTACTTATGCCAGACTTAGTGACTGCTCACACAGATTACGTTATTGCATTCCACTGCTCTGCTTTTCCATTGTTTTTGTGTGTCAACATGAACTACGTGGACGTCTTTTCTTTGACCTTTGAAAAAAAAAAAAAAGACACCATTAACAAAATAATTTTTAAAAATACACTTTCCACTAATCTGCCCTGTGTCTTGCAGTTTAATTTATATATTGTGGATTATAAATTTGCATGTATTTAATAATAGTATTTGATTACTTAAAGACGCTCTGTGTAAAATTCAGATTCTTTTTTTGTTATCAGTGACCATGAAGTAAACTGCAGACAGATATATATTTCATTAAGTAGCCACTGATTTATAGAGCCAGATCAGTCTCAAAATACAAAATATAATTCATATATGTATATATATTAGGGCTGTCAATATTAGCGCGTTAACGCACGTGATTAATTTGAAATATTTAACGCGTAAAAAAAATTTACACATTAATCGCAGTTGCAGTTTTTATAAATTTATTTCCTGTTGTGGTCGACGTGTGTTCAGGGCCGGCGCGCCCATAGAGGCGACCTCCTCACTTTCATCAGCGACACCCACCCCCTCCCTCCCGGTCCTCACTTTTATCCGCAAACCGGTAAGTTTCTATTTCACTTTCGGGTTGAGGGCGGCGTGATCACCGTTTGCCCACAGCGCCAGTTTAGCTTGCTCTGGCCCTGCGTGTGTTTAATGTGCAAAGAAATAAGGATAAAGGAGAATATGGATCCATGTAAATGTACTCCGTGAAAGCGCCAGATGATGTCGCAAGCTGTCAAAGACAGCCCATTCCTCTCTAAGTTGACTCCAAGCGCCCTCAAATGTATCATTAAGTTTGACATGTTTTCACACTACACGCAACTTTTGTAAAGCGTCTGCTTCACGTTGATGTGGCAGAATCCTTGATTGAGAAATAAAGCCATACTTTACAACGCTTAGTTTAAGCAAATTTGATTCGATCGTGCCTGTTGATGATCTGAAGGGAGTGCGCTGTACCCAAAGCTAAATTGTTTCTACTTTATAATTAATGTTCTCGACTTGCAATACAACTTTACAATGAATACAATTGTTTGTATTCAATACTTTATTATTATAATTTTTCAATTTCTACATTCTACAAAAAAGTGTGATTAATTAGTTGATTTTTTTTTTAATGAATTGACAGCCCTAACATATATATATATATATGTGTATGTATGTATATATGTATATGTGTATATATGTATGTATGTATGTATGTATGTATGTATCTAACTATCTGACTGTGAGACTATAGACTGTATTGACTATGTAATGTATCTTTGCCATCATGTTAACAGTTTATAAAGTTTTACAAAATAATAACAGCAAATGTTTTTTTTTATGTTACTTAACTATTTTTAATTAGGGTTCAACTAAATATTGTTAGCTTTGCAAAAATTAACTTTTATAAGTAATATTACATTTTTAGTCAGTTTGAGTTGAGATGACTAGAAAAAGTTTATTTGATTCAACTAAAATAATTTAGGCAGCAAGTTTTTATTGTTTTTTAGTGTACTACATCTGACTATGTGAGATTATAACTTGAACAAGTCACTTTTATTTGCAAAATGCATTGACATTGCAGTACACAATGACTCTTTCAGCATTATCTTGAACATTTTAAACGACTTGCTTTGGGGAAGTTAGGGAAGGCCTGTTTTTTTTGGACAAGCTGTTTGCACATTGGTCACAAAAAAACTTTTAATATATGAACAATTCTTTCAAACCCATTTAAATAAGAATGACTTGGATTTGAAATAACTTGGCTTTTGTCAAACCTCCCACCGCTAGTGTCCTGAATGAGCATTATCAGGGTAGTAAAGACCACAAAGTGCAAAGTACAGGGAAAAGTGAAAGATTAGAGCTAAGCAGCTTGAAACAGGAAATGAGTGAAGTCTGAAAACAATGAGGCGGCTGTTTGGCTGAGTGGACGTTTACAGATGGAAAAAATGGTGCATCGAGGATGAGGAGAAAACAGAACTGTGGAGGTATTGTGAGAATGGGAATTTACTGTGTGTGCACACATGAGGGATGAGGAAGAGGAGACTGATGGCCAGAGAGGAAGTGATGTTTGTCTGTTTGGAGGTTGCTGAGTCATTAGTGGGCCGGATGATCGCTGATAGAACGAGCACCCGGGGGCCCACGCAAGGGGCCGGGGCCGCGTCACACGACATGTGCGCTAAACAACAGCACGAGTGCACCAGGCGAGAGCGTGCAGTGCGCGGGATGGGCTGTAAACACCACGTAGGTCATGCACTCTGATGAAAAAGGAGGTTTTAGACTTGGTTAGGTGAGGGTTGGCCAAGCTGGTTGAAGTGAAATTGAAATGCATTGTCTGACTGACCTTCTTCTGTGGGATACGAGCAATTGCAGCGTTATGGATGTGACATTTGCAATAAAAAATATAAATATAAATTCACATAGAAAGTGTATGTTAGGATTATATAGAAACATCTGTTTATATTTTATAAAACTAACCACAGAGTTATGGGATCAGAAAAACATCAATCTGTAAACATGTTTTAAATGAGGGAAATAAAGATGTGTTATGTATATGACCAAAAAAGTAAGCAAGTTTACAGTAGACAACATACTTTTGTAGAAATGCTGTATATTAAACTGCACAACCCAAAATAAACCATGTTAATCAGAAGCATAAGAGTTGACTCACTATAGAATAAAAATGAGTGATTTTATTTTATTTTGCATGTGTGAGAAAAAAGCTTTGTTCACACTCCCTACATCATTCACATCATTCTTCAAAACGGTGTTTAACTGTTTAGAAAAGGATCTCCTAAAAGTGTTAAATGTCTCACTTCTCTCAGGGATTTTTCCAAACTCAATTAAAACTGCAGTTCTTAAACCCCTCTTGAAATAGAGCAACCTGGATAACACACTATTGAGCAATTACAGACCAATCTCAAATCTCCCTTTCATTGGAAAAATCATTGAAAAAGTTGTTTTTAACCAGGTTAACACGTTCTTAAACATCAAGCGGTGTTTAGACCATTTTCAATCTGGTTTCAGAGCACATCACAGTACAGAGAGCGCTCTTATAAAGATAATCAATGATATCTGCCTACTTACAGATTCAGGCAAACTAACAGTGCTGATATTGCTCAATCTCAGTGCGGCATTTGACACTATCGATCACAGCATACTTCTGGATATTTTGGAAAATTGGGTTGGGCTGTCTGGGACGGTCCTCAAATGGTTCAGATCTTATCTTGAAGGGAGAGGTTACTATGTCAGTATAGGTGATTATAGGTCAAGGTGGATACCCATGACATGTGGAGTCCCACAAGGCTCGATTCTGGCACCTCTCATGTTCAACCTTTATATGCTCCCTTTGAGCCAAATAATGAGAAAAAAACAAATCTCCTACCACAGCTATGCTAATGACACTCAAATCTACTTAGCCTTACTGCCTAATGATTACAGACAGCCCCATTGACACCCTCTGCCAATGCATTGATGAAATGAACAGTTGGATGTGCCAAAACTTTCTTCAGTTAAACAGAGAGAAAACTGAAGTCATTGTGTTTGGGAACAGAGATGAGGTTCTCAAGGTGAATGCGTACCTTGGCTCTAAAGGTCAAACAACAACAAATAAGGTCAAGAATCTTGGTGTAACTTTGGAGTCAGATCTGAGTTTCAGTAGTCATGTCAGAGCAGTTAGTAAATCAGCATACTATCATCTGAAAAACATTGCAAGAATCAGATGCTTTGTTTCCAGTGAAGACTTAGAGAAACTTGTTCATGCTTTCATCAGCAGCAGGGTGGATTACTGTAACGGCCTCCTCACCGGCCTTCCCAAAAAGACAGTCAGACAGTTGCAGCTCATTCAGAACGCTGCGGCCAGGATTCTGACCAGAACCAGGAAATCAGAGCACATCACACCTGTCCTCAGGTCTTTGCACTGGCTCCCAGTTACATTCAGAATAGATTTTAAGGTATTACTACTTGTCTATAAATCACTAAATGGCCTAGAACCTTACATTATTACATTACAGATATGCTGACTGAATACAAACCCAACAGATCACTCAGATCTTTAGGATCACAAAAACTAGAAATTCCAAGAGTTCAGTCAAAGCAGGGTGAATCGGCCTTCAGCTACTGCACCCCTCGCTGCTGGAATTAGCTTCCAGAAACGATCAGATGTGCTCCAACATTAGGCATATTCAAATCCAGACTGAAAACACATCTGTTTAGCTGTGCCTTTACTGAATGAGCACTGTGCTACGTCTGACAGATCGCACTATTGTTTTGTGTTTACCTTATGATTGATTGAGTCCTGTGAAGGAGTGCTATCCTTTTTTTCTAAACAAACGTTGGCTAACATATTATTAAATGTGAATAAAATCATAAAAAATGTTGCTTCTATTTGGAACAAAGTACTGCCATGCCTCTTTTTACCCTAGTGGCCATTTCTCAAATTACAACAAAAACAGGTTTGCTGTTTGATCGGATGACAAAAGTCCAATACCATGAACAAAAGGCATTAAATTCAATAACATGCCCAGGAAAAAAAATATGAATATATAATTGTTTAATTAAAATAGACCTGACATGTGATTCATTAAAATAGAGACAGATTCCAAAAAGGTAAAAAAAACAAAAACAAACTCCAAAGTAACTCCAATGAATAATTTTTTTCACTTCATCTTACACACTAAATGGCGTCCCAAATGGAACACACTGTACTAGAGGTGTAAACCTACACTGGTCTTACAGTTCGGTTCGGTTACGATTATCATGCCTTCGATTCGGTTCAGTTCGATATCACGGTGCATTGACGATGCTTTCCATTCATAATTCGATTTTTTTCTTTACAACACAAGAACTTTTTTTTTATTAAAATCTATAAATATGTTTATATTTATATATTATTTGTAATACAATTTTGTCCTTTAATACAAGCAGTAATATATATGAACTGTATCTTTAATTTTACCTCTTAGTGAATGTTTTAGACAAAACTCCAATACATGCAGAGAAGACAGCACGAGCATTCATAACAAATAAACTGATATTAATATTATCCTACTTGCTTTTTGAGCACTGGCAAGTTCTTACACCCCTATGATTGGTCATTGTCTTCACCCGCTCAACAGAAAGGGCTGCGATTAGAAACGAAAGTGCCCCATGAGTGACGCAGGAAAAACAGCCGCGGGTCAAGGCCGTCACACACCGGATGCGCCGCTCAGCGCTGTGACAGTTGAAAGTATCGCACACCAGACTTGCACATTTGCAGGCTATTTAAAACGAAACTAATCAGATGCCGCTCTGTGGCGCGGCAGAATTATGAACAGTGTCCTGAGTCGTGGCTGGGCGCCACGGATAGCCGCCGACTTGCGGCACTGGTGTGTGTACTCTAATTGAAACCTATTTTTAGAATTCAGAAATGCCAGGCGCTGCGCGTCGCAGAGCAGCACTTCTGGCGTGCGGCCTGCTTCAGTCTATATGCGCATAAAACGCGGTTATCAGGTAATCCGTAATAAAATAAATACAATACAATAAACTCGCACCACAGACGGCACGCTTGTGTCAGTATCGCTTTAACAGCCAAAAGGAGAGGAAACTTTACCTCACGAACATGCAAACGGGTCAAATGCCCAAAGTGTGTGTGAGAGAGAAAGAGAGAGAGGGGCAGTGTCAGTGAAAGATTTGCTTATCAAGTAGTAGGAGTGTTTTATTTACTCACCCTCGCCTCCTTTGCCATAGTATTCTACCGCGACATTGCGCATAGGGGATAAATGAAGTCAGTTCGTATTAACCAGTTATGATCTATTACTGAACTGATATCGAATTGTCCCCATCTGCATCTCGGTGCACCGAAGAAACGATTAATTTTGACACTCCTACTATGTACTTATGCACTTACACACTCAACAGCATAGTATATGTATGTAGTGTTGACCAAATGGAACACTAATGTTTTTTTACAAAGCGGAAATTCAAACTGTTTCCCTGATTACGTTTGACAGTTTGCAAAATTAGCGAAATAAATGACCAAAGTACCAAATAATACCTGCAATGAGTATAACCGCATTCACCATTGGGAGGCGCTATAGTCACTCTCGTAGGAGAATTTTGCTTTCGCAATCCAAAATAAATAACGTAATCCAACATGAGCGCCTGATAGCTCCGCCCCTTCCACTAGGTGAACAAAGCTGCGGCTGTAAAGTGAGTGCATAGATGGAGTGCTTGAAGTGTCCATGATTCCACACTATTTAAAGTGCACTTATTATTTTTAGAGTTTTCATGTGAACGCACTACTTAACACTATTTATTTTGCAAAATGGCGTAGAATAGTATGTGAGTATTCGATTTGGGACGCACCTTCCGTAAAAAATGCTGGGCTCCACACAATCGTTTTGTGTTGGGGCAACAAGAAATTAACTTATTCCTTTTTTACTAATTTAAGTGCATTAAATATAAAACAATTCACCCCCCCCCCCCTCCCCATAAAAAAGTAGTTTGAACAAACACCAAACATTTGAGTGCAGATACTCATGGCCATCTTTAATGTCTTGTCAGTAAACGTGTGATGGGTGTTTCTCTCCCTGTGTAGGTTAATGCTTCCTGTCACCCAATAAAGAGCGCATGGTGCCGTCTATAGTATGGCCCCCTCCTCCTTTTTTCTTTTTTTCACTCTCGGTATGCGAGTGTTGTGGTTTTTCTGATCTGTCGCATTTTTTTTTTCGTGTATTAAACCTTCATTTTGTCATGCTTCAGGGCTTCCAACGAATCTTTAAGAACAGCCAGCTAAAAAAAGAGCAGCCGCGTTCACTTCTCACGCAGAGATAAATGCTCACAGACGTCCAAGAGGGCTGCACATTTGTGAACGAGGATGTGGGGAACAAGAATGGGAAGATTGGTTCCAGTTGTGTCGCAACGTGTCTGGTGCAGCGTGGTACCCATGTGCAGATTTTATTGTTATTTTTTGTTGCCTCAAATGAAAATTCCCCCCCGGCTGCAACTGCCATCTGATTTTGTTAGTGGTTTAGGCTATAGGGCTGCACAATATATGAATTCAGTATCTATATGGACCCTTTTCACAAGACGTTTTGACGTGTTTAACGGTCATTAGCATCTTAAAACCCTTGGGACCAATACCAATTCTATTTTTTTACCCCTTCCCCTTGGCCCTTGAGATAGAGTGTGAAGAGCTTAAAATTTTACCATCTAAAAAAATGTAACAACACTAAAACGCCAGCACACATCATTTTATGTCATCGCAAGCTCTTACTTCATATGAAATCGACATTGGCGACTGCTGTAGTTTCTCCAATTGTGTTGTTTATTGGTATTTATCTTCAAGAAATCACTCAAGGCAATGATATCATGTCATCATAATGATATAATGTGGCAATAAGATCTTAACTGGACTATGTATTTACACCTTGGCCATATTCATCTATGTCAGAGATGCCCAAACTAGGGCCCGCGGGCCAAAGTTGGCCCATGATAACTTTTGATTTGGCCCACTAACCAAATAGAGAAGAGATGGAGAAAAAAAAGTTTGGGCACCCCTGATCTATGTAAACACATGAAAACAGCATTAACATTATACCAGGCGCTGTAAACAGCTAATTCCCAGCCACTAGACTTTTCTGAAAAAGTTATTATTATAAGCTATAGATTGTTTTTATTGTTTTTTTTAAAGCATGACCTCCAAACACAAATGCTGTTACCAATGTATTAAAACATGTGCTTGTTTGTTGTAAAAAAATCTTAATTAGGCCAAAAATACTGATTTGTGCGTCTCCTGACTTCCGTGTGCTGCTGTTGTAGCTAGTGTATTCTGGGAAATTTTCAAACTCCTTGGTTTCTAGTGTGGTCCTAAAAAAAAATCTCTGTTTCGAGGAGGGCTGTGTATTGGCAAGGGCCTCACGATACGATACATATCGCGATACATGGGTCACGATACAATATATCACGATACAATAAATATTGTGATATATTGCAAGAGTTTGTATTAGTATGTGTCACATTATATTGACAACTTGATAAAGTCGGCAGACAAATTAAAATTCCAATTTATTTTCCATCTATTTCAATTCATTAAAACTGCACCGTGTGATTGAACAGAGAACTATGTATATTGCAAAGCTTACAGATTTTTTTGTCTAATTCAGTACTCCCTGGTATAGCGTTTAGGGTTGGGCTATGTTGACCAATTTGGCATCGTACAATGTCTAATATGAAACATGGTGATGGACCATGGCATTGTCGTCATAGGGGGAGATGAATTAATTATTTATGAATAATTAATAAATTCATAACTAATTAATTATTTGTAGCCTACCGTTTCAACTACCTGACCCGCATGGTCTTTGTTTTACTCATTACCAAATCATAAATAAATAAACAAAGATAAGTTGCACACAAATTACCACCTGTCAATCACTTTTTTCCGCCGGACTCTGGCATGACTAGAGTGATCTGTGCCGTTATGGCGTCCACACACTTGCTTTGTAAAAAAGGTGCACAACCAACTGAAACTTACCAACTGTATCTGAGGTTTTCACTAAATTTACTTAGTACAAGCGTGAAAGCGAAAGACTGAAGCAGTGTACTGATGCTGTGACACGTTACCTGAGAGAATCAAAAGATAGAAGAGTCGTTAGATAGAAACAAGATTAATTTAATATCACGTTTAACAACTAAGTTATAGTGAGACGCGATCCAGCGTTACATCCTTGATAAACTGTCCGCACCAATGACTGTATAAAATATACAGTCCGTACACTGTTCTCTGGAGTTAAGACGAGCGCATGACAGTGTGTGTGTGTGCGTATGTGGCTGTGTGTGTGTTTGTGCGTGTGCGTGTGTGTGGTCACGTGATGTGCGTTTTCAGAACAATGAGGCTGTTCAGAAATGCTAGGTCAAACGCCAGTGTGGACGTGGATCATTTTCGTTCTAAAATGCCACTGCAATGGGGGCGGTGCGTAGGATCGGTGATGCCGCCTCAGCATCATGATGTCTATAGGCTATCATTTATCGACCCAACCCTAATAGTGTTAAAACCAAAGTGCAGCCACACGTCAGCTCTAAAAGCTGGAGGCACCTTTATTTTTTATGCCTTGCTCACTCTTGCTTACTTCTGATACGGCATTACTTGGCGTTTTGTTGACCGCGAGTTAGCTACATCTACAGAAGCAGAGGAGTAGGTCATTTGGCACAATTTGAATCGATACTTGAGGTTGGACTATCGGTACACTATTTTAAAAGAAATTATCGCGATAGCTGTATCGATAATTTTGCTCATTCAACTTTGCACATCCCTAGTTTCAGTTTCAAGGTCTATCTAGCCCAGGGGTGCCCAAACTTTTTAGTTTAAATCGCTAAAAACCAAATATCATTATGAGCCGTGTACCGAAGGTAAATATACCAAACTATATTACATTAAAGTTGCCATGGGTATTTTCCTAATTTATTTCCTAATATTTCAAAATAAATAGAAAACATTACTTTAAATCGTATTTGCTAATGCAATATAACTTTTTAAATTATAACTTATTGCAAAAAAATAAAAACAAAACATAAACAATCACATTTATACTACAGTGGAGTTAAACGAAAACATACTCCAGTCTAGCAACATCTGCCTTGCTTATTGAAGTATCTGGATTGTCGGGTGACAGTATGTACATTTTAACAAAATCTGATTCATTTATGCCATTTAATTGAAACATTTCATTTCAGTTAGCTTTTAACAATAAAACAAACAAAAAACAAACAAACAAACAAAGTGTTACATAAAATTTGAATTGACAATCTCAAAACCATCCCTATCATTCTGACTGTATTCTTAGAGGGCTGGCGCTAAATCATGGTTATCAAGGGCCAACTTTGGCCCACTGGCCCTACTTCTCCTTAGCCCTACACCTTCAAGCTAAAGAGAATTGGGACACCCCTACCCCTTCACATGGGTACGGGGTAAGGGCTAAGGGGTAGAAATTGGGATTGGGCCTAACTATGGCGACTTCCGCTACTGAGAAACTCGGAAATGTGAAAAGGCTTTATCGCAACGTGATCATTCACAATAGTCACATCGCAGGATATGCAAATGAAAGAAATCACAGAAATTATACTGTCTGCAAGTTTAATAACAACTAATTTGATTGAATTATTCATGGAGTAAAGACTATGCACTATTATTTTACATGTGATTATTCAAATACTATACCTGAATACTGTTAGACTTCTCAGAAAACCATAAAAACACTTTTCCTATATTGTATTTATCTACGCTTGTAGATTAGCTTGTTTATGATATATGTTTATGCAGATGCACTCTCCTATAGAATCATCCCAATCAATCTAAATGTTTTATTTCTTTTCAAATAATAGAGATATACAAGTCATGTGGTGGCTGCACAATGGCTCAGTGGTTAGCACTGTTGCCTTACAGCAAGAAGGTTGTTGGTTCAAGTCCCGGCTAGGCCAGTGGGCATTTCTGTGTGGAGTTTGCATGTTCTGCCCATGTTGGCATGGGTTTCCTCCGGGTGCTCCGGTTTCCACTACAGTCTAAACACCTGCGCTATAGGTGAATTGGATGGAGTAAATTGGCCGTAGTTTGTGTGAATGTGAGAGTGTATGGGCATTTTCCAGTACTGGGTTGCAGCTGGAAGGGCATCCGCTTTGTAAAACATACTGAAATAGTTGGCGGTTCATTCCACTGTGATGACCCCGATTAAATAAGGGCCTAAAAGCTATTTAAAAAATGTAACTACAAATTGCAATAAACAACAAGCTCTGTGATTGGTCAGCTTGGTAGCTGTGATGAGTGTGGGCGGTGCTGAGAGCCGCGAGCCTGATAGAGGGAGTGTTTACAAGTGTCAAGTCCCGTGAAGGAGCTCCAAATGCAGTGGTGTAGCTCAAAATGTGTGGGCCCACCCGCAAGAAGTAATGTGGAATTGCTACTTGCGTGATTTTGGTAAATCAAATATGATTGCTTGAATACATTGACGGAGACATTTTTGAGTATTTTTTACAATACTGTAAAATACAAACCCACGCAAAAAAAAACTTTTGCTATTTTGGTGGAAACTTTTTTCATGGCAAGGTTGACATTTGCGTTGAATTGCTCAAATATTGCAATGCTAGATTTTTCCAACTTCGTGTATCTCTAGATTTGCACCCTGTGTTGAGGGATCTGCGCATGTTCACTAGAGGATTTTTGCATTGAGAAGCACAGGCTTTTTCTTTCTGGTATCAGATGCCTTGTCAGATGTCTTCCTCTTCACATCAAATATGGTCTCACAGATATTTCTGTGTCTGACCTGTGGTGTGTTATAAAGCAGCAAGAGCGATATTAGTCATTCTCTTCCTGTACTAGAAAGGTGAGTGAGTAAAAGTGAAGAATCTGTATCGTAGCGGCAGAAGCCGCCTGCACTGCGCTGATGAGCTAAACTGATACACTTCGTTAGTGTTTTGGATTCATTGAAGAGTTTCATTACTGAGATTTCTGTCAGCAGATGCGCCCTTCAATTCAAGTTCATTTGTATAGTGCTTTTCACAATCGTTTCAAAGCAGCTTTACAAAAGGTGCACATTATTGCATTACAATCAAATTCGAATAAGTTAAGGTTATTAGTTACCATAATTTGATTAGTTACTAATAATTTTAATTAACAAGTAACTAATAGCTTTTAAAAATTAAGGTTATTGTATATATAAACATAGTTAACCTGCAGTTCTAAAGTATATAGGTGATGTCTTCAATGTAAAAAAAATGCTGGGCTCCAACACAAATCAATTAATTTAACTTTGTTTTTTGTTTTTACCAATTTAAGTGGATTGAGCATAAAACAATTAAGTTGTTCATCAAAAAAAATGTAAGAATTGTGTTTCAACTCATTTTAATGAAGTAATTTGAACAGACAGCAAAAGTATTTTTTTTTGAGTGTATGTGTAGATCAGGGGTGTCCAAACCAGTCCTGGAGGGCCGGTGTCCTGGAGAGTTTAGCTCCAACCCTTATCAAACACACCTGAAGCAGCTAATCAAGCTCTTAGATATACTAGAAACTTCCTGGCAGGTGTGTTGAAGCAAGTTGGAGCTAAAGTCAGCAGGACACCAGCCCTCCAGAACTGAGTTTGGACACCCCTGGTGTAGATGTTCAATGAAGTGTATTTGTGTATTAGGTGTATGTGTTGTCCTCGACAGTTGGCATCATCTTTTGTAAATAATATGTTATTATTAAATCATTTGTAAATGTAACCCAGTAGAATAAAAGTCTACAGATTTTAAGTTTGTGAAATAATCTATAGTAGTTTTTTCATTATTTGGTTCTTATTTGGTTCTTTTGGTTTTGTGTTTATAAATGAATATAGATGTCTATGTTGATGTGTTGTAATATGTATTTATGTTTTTAGGAACAAGATCAGATAGCAAGTTTGATCACTCTACACAGTAAAACAAGGGGTTAACAAATTTGTTAGGTGTTCCTTCATTATTGGTGTATATGTGTTAAGTCCCGCCCTCCTGTATGGACTGTGAGATGTGATTGGTTGTTTGCATGAGAGATGAAAAATATCTCTGTAGGCATTTAGTTTATTGAACCTGGAGCGATATCTGAAACTTAGTACGCAAAGGTGGCACTTCGTGAATTGGGGGCTCGCCCGGGATGGGAGTAAGGTTTATGGGGGTGAGTGTAACAGAGGCCAGCTAGCGAAGTGCTATGTAGGTAAAACCTCACTCCTCTGACCTCAAAAGGTGCCCTAGCAACAGACACTAGAAGCCATGGTCTTTAGCCTCCTTGTTAGAGCAACCGACTCTCATGCAAAGAATCGCCGGCTCGATCCCAGCTCAGATGGGGTTGGGTGCAGTAGGACTGGTGGGTTACATAAATAATGAGTGTCTTGTAAGTAATGTTCACACATTTTAGAATATCACAATTTTGGTTGATATCTTTTTAAAAGGCTGCATTGCTATTGGAAAAATGGACATTGCAATATTTAGTTTTTCAGCGATTTTATATTGTGATATGAATATAATTTCACATGACAACTTTAATAACTATTTGAAAAGAATTCATAATTTTTCTTTAATTGGGAGTTTGATTTTGACTTTGGGATTTTGTAGGTGAGTGCATCTGCATAAAATATCCAAAATTACCCAAAAATATGTCGGTTAAACGAATTAAAGCAAGGATGAAACAATGCAAAAAATAAAATAAACAGCACTTTTTGGAGTTTAACAGTATTGAGGTTATCGAAGGGTATCGTTAAGGTTTTAACAGTATTATTATTATCGATACCAATTATCGGTTCAGTACTTTAACTGTTCTCTTATCTGTACTTTTTGTAGTGCTTTTTTATGAACGAAAAAAAACTAATTGAACAGAATTAACAACAGTTTGTTTTATTATTTTGTTTTTAATATAAAATAAAACGAAACCAATAATTTTAAAACAAATAAATCTTTTTTTTTCTGTAAAAGAATGTACAATGGTTTGAAGGAAAATGACTGGCAGAAGTCGGGATCTTTCTTGGTTTATTGTGCTGCCTACAGTAGAAAATACCCTCTTTGAGTTGCAAAATGCAGTTAAATGAGATGATGTTTATGATTTTTTATTAACGCATTCACATAAATGAGTTAACTGTGTTTTGGGAGTTAACTGTGTTTTAATACAGTTTTGAAGCATCTTTCAATGTAAAAAAAGCAGTTTTTTATAATTTATTAATCAGCATAGTTTATTATTAGGATATTCATATATAATACAGCTGATGTAAAAGCATTTTTAATGTTTAAGATTTATTTAGGGGTGCTGCAGAAAAAGTCAAGAACTATGAAGGCTTTTATATTTGACACGCTCGCCGGAAACACGAGCATTTGTCATGTGAGATTGCCAAATTAGAAAAGGTTGGCCAGTAAATTATGCTACTGTAAGTAATATTAATTCAGCAATAATTCTCCAGTACCGATAGCAGAACCGTTAACGTCAGAGCTTATCGATACTTCGTTTTTTTATAATGTAGCACCGAAACTGATAAAGTACAGAGTTTCAGTACCCATTCCTAATTGAGGTACAAAAATTCAATAATGAAATGTCATAAACATTTGGAGTCTTTTTTGTATAAATAAACACATTCGTTCTTTGTTTAAAGGGGCAGACGTTATCATTTCTTGTGCCCAAATGTGTTAAATTCACATGAATTCTTAGTCACAGGCCTTGACAACACATCAAAACAATTTAAAAAATCTTTATTATATAAGTGTATACTAATATACTCTGAACTGTAGTTGTGGGTTAATTACAGTCCCAACTTGACATTGCAGATTGTGCGGTGACTATTTGCACATTGTGATATCGATGCTGAAATGATATATTGTGCGACCCCACACAATATGTATGATTTTTTTTTTTATTAAAACATCTACAAAGCACTAGAACAATATTGTATATTTTGCTAAATTATGTACTTGCGTTATCCCAAATTTGAAGAATGTTTTAAAAAATTTGGAGAAATAAGCTATTTTAATGAGTGCGACTGAGCGTGTGTTGTGTGTTTTTGCTAATGGCGTAACACAACCTCAATTTCCAGTTTGGTTTCATGGAAAACAGGGAAACCGCACAGACTGCACAGATTCAACTGCACAGAGCAGCATTATAACAGAGGCCTAAAATGTGTTTAGCCTGATAAAACAGTGCTGCTTTTTCTACATGTGAACATGAGCTGAAGAACAGGAAGGGGTAGACTGTGGGATAATAAAAGCTCTGCTGCTTTAAACAATAGCTTCAGTGTTTCTTTCGTTTTACTTCCACGGCTTTTAAGTGTTGAATACTTTAGCACATCTATCAACATGACTTCTGCAGTCCCTGAGGATTTAATGATGACAATTTCTATGCTCCCACATGGTCACAATTTCATTAAGCTAAGCCTTTGTTTGTTGTGAATACACACCTGACATCAAGTGGCAGAAATGACATGCTGTGACTTTAATGCAGATATATAGTGGAGCTAAAGATCTTTCTATATGGTATTTTCTTTCTTTGATTGGTGCAGCTCTGATTGGTGGAATTCTCTGTACAGCATTACTGGTGATGTAGATTTTGTCCATGACTTTAATTGAATAACACCCTCCGAGCTCACAACAGGTCTGTCTTCATCAGCTATTGTTAATAATCGTGTTAACTGTAAAATGAATAATGTTTGGTTTGCTCAGCTTATGCAAATGACCTTCTGCAAATAAATATGCAGCACCCATAGAGTCCACCTTCTAATATATCTTATGCATGCTTTATTATCTTAAGTAACACAATAATTCTTGAATTGTTACCTTGAGGTTTCTCATAGTATATTGTGAACGTGGTTCTGCACAATTGACTTTTCCTCATTTTTTATTGCTCATTAACTCAGTTTACCCATTTTTTATTTTATTCATTTATTTTTTGCAGTGATTTCCTGCTTTGCTGGTTACTGCAATGAATGGTAACACTGTCCAGCAAACCACGAGCACTGCACCGTTCGTAGCACCTCCTTGTGGATGGAGGGAGTTCTGCGAGTTGCATGCCAGCACCACGGCCCGAGAACTCGCCCAGCACTACCGGCGCTTCGTCAGAGAGCGGCCGGTGCAGGATGTGGTCCCGCCAGAAAGTTTCTCCAAGCAGTTCAGCGCCCTGTTCCAGCATCACTTCAGCTGTGAGGTGGCAAAAAATGCAGAACCCTCCCTGCGGCCCCCACCACCACCACCCTTACTACCTATGACCGGCATCTTACGCATTACTTCATTTTCCGGAGTGCTGGATTACAGGGAGACCGTGCGGCCTGCTCCGCTAGTTGCCATATTAGCACCCAAACCAGATGCTAGTGGCGTTCCTAGGGAACAGGACCAGTTGCTGCATTGCTCTCCTCCAGACACTACACACCGAACCCGGCATCACAGTCAGGAAAACGAACGCCCGGATTTGAGGACGGGCTCAGAAGGATACTCTCCCACTGCATGCGACTTCCCCTCCCGAAATGATGTGACTCACATTTCTGTTAGTCGCATTCGAGAAAGTGTTTGTCGACTTTTTAAGAAATCGCCACAACTTGGCGAATCCTCAAGTGGTTGCCTAAGGGACGAGTTGATTCAGGGTGGCGGACCACCGGCGACTGTTGAATGCACCCCTCACAGCCCACCTGGGCAGGTACCCACCAATCGCGCTTCACAGAGGGCTGCGCTGTGGGAGCGCTGGAATCCATGGCGGACTGTGAAACGGAGGCAAGAGTTTGGGAGTGTTTGTAAAGAGGGGCAGCTGCGGTACCTGGAGGTGGACGACACTATTTCAGACACGGCCCCACAATGGCAGCGTTGCCGCCTGCAGGTCAGGAGGACCAATGAGCACACCGCTAGCCAGAGGTACCTGCTGGAGCTTTATGACCCACCCAAGGTAAGGCAAGCGTTTGAGGTTTGCAGGGGTCACCAATATCGGTTCTGGAAGGCTGGCATCCCTGCAGAGTTTAGCTCCAATTTTTACTTAAAACCACCTGCCTGGAAGTTTCCAGTATACCTAGTAAAGCTAAATGATATTAGACAAATCTGATATTGCAAGATTGTATTTTTCTGCTATAAATATTGCGATATGAATACAGTTTCACAAGATCGTTTGAATAGCTTTTCTTACTTTGTCTTGTCTCGTTTCTAGTCTAAATATCAAAAAATTCTTAATCAAGTCAAAATATTTTTTTGTTTTCAGCCGCAGAAGAGTTTTTCCTTAAAACAAATAAAATTAGCTGCCAGAGGGGTGAGCAAAATAGTCTTGTTTTTGCTTTGAAATGTAGTTATTTGTACTAGAAAGAAGACAAAAAATAAGAAAGAAAAAAAAAAACTTCTTTTTGCATAAATCATATAGATTCCATATGAATACAGTAATTAAATACAGTTCTGTAGCTCCTGATCAACTAAAGGCCGTCAAGTGCACCTGTATGCTCTGGCACAGCCTGCGTGTGGTCGCATAGCCCTCGCTGTGGTTGACGCGCACCTCTCGAAAAAAGGAGCTACATGTCGCAATGGCACATAGCGCAAGCTCTTTGATTGGTCGACTTAGTAGTGGTGACGAGCATGGGTGGTGTTGAGAGCATTAAGTGTAGAGTCGTGTAAAGGAGCTCCAGATGAAAATTTTTTTTGTATTTGCCTTACGATTAAAGTTGTTGCACGTCTGCCGGTTCTCACCTTTGAATGAGCGGGTTTTAGCTACTTGTAGCATTCAGAAAAAACCCCACAAAAAAACTACTGCCAGCTAGTGTTTCTGAAGTGTTATTGCAGAGCAACACAAACAGTACGCAGAAGTATAAATGCACAACGATGCTCAAGGCAGGCGCAGAAGTATAAATCAGCCTTAAGACTCAACATAGCATATCCTGCGATGTGACTATTGCGAATGTGCACATTGGGGATATCAATGCTGAAACAATATATTGTGCAGCCCTAATACCTAGTTTGCAAGACCTTGATTAGTTTATTTAGGCGTATTTGATTAGGATTGGAGCAAGGAGACCGGTCCTCTGGGAACAACTTTGGTGACCCCTGTCCTAATGCATTTTTCAGTAACTGTATCTGTAACTAGTCCACTAATATAGAGTGGTTAGTACTGTCATCTTACAGCTCACAGCAAGATGGTTGTTGGGTCGAGTCCTGGCTGGGCCAGTTGGCATTTCTGTGTGGAGTTTGCATGTTCTCCCCGTGTTGGTATGGGTTTTCTCCAGGTGCTCCGGTTTCCCCCACAGTCCAAAGATATGCGCTATAAGTGAATTGGGTAAACAAAATTGGACATAGTGTATGCACTCTAAAAATGCTGGGTTATTTCAACCCAATTCTGGGTTCAATAGGGACTAACCCAACTGATTTTTAAAATGAAATTAATAGAACCAAATTTAACCTAATCTTTGAGATTGTCCATATTTTAGCCAATTTGGGTTTAAATAACACAGCATTTCTTAGAGTGTGAGTGCGTGTGTAAATGCAAGAGTCTAATATTTCCCAGTACTGGGTTGCAGCTGGAAGGGCATATGCTGCATAAAACATATGCCGGAACATTAGTGGTTCATTCCACTGTGGGGACCCCTTTTAAATAAGGGACTAAGCTGAGGGAAAATTAATGAGTGAATGTCCTGAGACAAGAATGGGTGTTGTTGAATAGTTTAATGAAACCTTAATGAAAGGTTTTGAACCACTTTAAATTTTAACCACTGTTGTCCACTTAAAGGAGTGATTGAAACAAGTGAGGGAATTAAGTGCACTGAAGAGATGGCATTTGGTTTGTGTTTTGTTGGTTAATAAACCCCTCAGACAGAGTAGGTTTTAAACTTCTTGGTTGGACCCTGTGATAGTTATTTAACACTTAGCAAGATGTTTATTAGGAATGACTAATTGTTTTGGTTTCTGCTATGTATACATCCATTAATTTAACACAAATGTATTTAAAAACTTTTACTAATAGGATTGCACTTTGGACAGCATTTCTTTTGTCAGACACTAAGCTCTCGTGGTGCATTATGGGTATTTTCTAGTGGTTGAGTATACATTGTGTAGGGCTTGGCCGATAAACAATATCTTACCGAATTGCAATATAATTTGTCAAAACGATGATAAGCTCAGGACATTTTTACTCGATATTGATCCTAAGAGCCAATCACACAGCAGAAATAAGCAACAACAGGAACATGTAATTGTGTTGATATTAGAGATTCACTGAATTTTTGGTCGCCGAAAATTATCGGCTGAAAATAGGTCATACTGCATCACATTCAGTATTGTTGTAGTAGCAGCAGTAGTAGCAGTATCCGCTTTCAGTCATGGTTAGGATGCTTTTTAAAAGTGGAAGCATTAACAACTTATATCAAAATATATATAACGTTACCGTTTGATATAGAAAATAGTTATCGATATTGCATTTTTGGGCTGCACGGTGGCGCAGTGGGTAGCACGGTCGCCTCACAGCAAAAAGGTCGCTGGTTGGAGCCTCGGCTGGCTCAGTTGGCATTTCTGTTCTGTTTCTAAACACATGCTCTATAGGTGAATTGGGTAGGCTAAATTGGCCGTAGTGTATGTGTGTTAATGAGAGTGTATGGATGTTTCCCAGTGATGGGCTGCAGCTGGAAGGGCATCCGCTGCGTAAAACATAACCTGGATAAGTTGGCGGTTCATTCCGTTGTGGCGCCCCTAATTAATAAAGGGACTAAGCAAAAAAGAAAACGAATGAATGAATGAGATTTTTGTCATATCACCCAGGCCTAACATTGTGCATTGTGGGATTGATCGAGAGCAATTCAGAATACCCACTATGGTTTCAGACACTACTGCAAATGGCTGCTCCCTCAACAAGTGCACTATTTCATGGTGTACTGGACTATTTTAGATACAGCATCTTGAGTTTGTAGTTGTAGTTGGCTTTCTGTAACATGGTATATATTGAAAAAATGTTTTAGTGCAGATCAGTATCAGTGGGAAAAGGGTGTTTAAGACTTGACAGAATTTTAAAGTAATGGTTGGACATTTGCTTGCTTTCACAGTATGTTGTTCAAAAACACACATGACTTTCTTCCATATATATTCAAATATCATCTTAGGAATTAATATAATATACCACACAAAGGCATTTGAAAATCTGCGTAACTTGTCTTGAAGCCTATTATTTAAATTTGAATATGCAAATGTGACCTAGATGTTATGTTTTGGATAATAATAATTCATGTTTGGATAATAATTCATGTATATTTAAAAATGATCCATCATGATGTGTTGCACAGAGTTTGTTTTGTAAGGACAAAGTCACGAAAGAACCAGTTGCATTGTTGTTAAAGTCAAATCTGCTGTCTTGACTTGAAGCCTTATTTTCAAGTACATTATGTTAAGAATGAGATGTTGGAGCAATGTCTTGTTTTGGTTTAGTTTAATTAGTTTAAATGAACATGTTGTGTCAGTATGCATTGCATGATGTTTGATCCTTATGAACTAATTGCTAATTTTACTATGAAATATTGTGTGACTCATCTTGAATTTGTAATACAAGCGGTCTTCAATTACAATTTGTACTTTACAATGTGTTTTTTAAACAAAACAACTATGCATGTATGCCGTATTTAAATATATACATTTAATTCACACATATTCCAATCTGGAATGCTAATTATATCATGAAATGTGGTGACTTAAAACAATCATTTGTTTTGAGAGCTGTATTGTATTTTGGCTTACCAAATTGCACATTTCATTCAAGCATTTTCTTTAATGGCACATTAAGATATGTTGCATGAAGTTTGACGTCAATGATAGTCATATAAGCACCAACTGCACTGTAGTAGTTGAAGTCAAATCTAGAATAGCAGTTGAGAATAGATGTGCTGATGCCACTGACAAGTCTCGCAAGTAACAACTGCATTTGTCATTGACGTCAGTCTGGTATGAGTAGTCTTGAAGTGTTAGGTTTGACAGTGAACCATGGGAACCAGTTGGCTTTAATGTCAAACATTGTGTTGTGGCCTTAAAGGGATAGTTCACCCAAAAATAAGCATTCTACCATCATTAACTCACTCTTCACTTGTTTAAAGTGTATTTTCTGAGTTGAAGGCATGGAAGATAATGGGTGTCAGCAACCAGCATTTTCTCAAATATCTTCTTTATAATTTTAAAGTTTCGCCTGGCACCGTATCACGCACCACCGCTGAGTGCATGCGCACCTCGCAAAACAGACGAGGCTTTTATACTTGAGGTGTTTGCCATTGAGAGATTTTTTTAAAAGACAGGGTGTGGTCCAAAGAGATCAAGTGTAAAATAAGACGGATAAAAATAAAAGTAGGAAGTTTCCAAAACCATGTCATATTATTAAATTTATTCACCATTTTTAAATCAAACTTTGTCGCATCGCTTGCTTTTGTTCATATCTCAGACAGTTCTACCTATTGAAGTTTATTAAAGGGCCATGAAACCCCCCCTGTCTGAGCAGGGTGTTTTCACACCTCTAGTTTGGAACAAGTCAGGAAAGTGAGTGTGTCCAGCTCTGTTTAGGTGGGAGTGTCGGGGGAGGAAAAGAGGGAAGGTTTTGCAAAAATGAGAGTTTCCATTTGGGCATGCACTGATTTTCACAGAGGCAAAACAAACACACAGACGCAGGGGAGAAAAACAGTGTCTGTGTTTACATGGACATCAGTAATCAAATTATTTGCCAAATTATTAATTTGTCGACTTTAACAGCAGGTTGGCACTTTCACTTTTTATTCAGAAACATTTCCTGCATGTCCCCCGTAACAAACGAGATATTGAAAGCAAGGAACTGCTGGAGAGTGGAATTTTAATGTAATGTTTAATACAGCACGGCGAATGGGAGAAAAAAAAAGTCTTCCACATTTCTCGTTAACTTAGATACACTCGGTAGGTAGAGTCAGAAAGCCGTGTGTGTGTAGACTATCCTGTCACAAAATGCGGCAAAAATTCTACACGACGGTAATAGTTGGATTGCGGTGTTTACATGTTTACATTCGGAGAACAGCATTTACAGCGGATCTTTCAGTCTATAATATTGTACTATAATATTGCAGTGATATTAACATACTGTAAACTTAGTAACTAAATCATTTTGACTATGGTATGTCTTTAAAAACTGAAAGAGCACTGCTGATGATATGAACTAACTTTGCCATCTGAATGAACAAACAAAGGGCACTGCTCTCACACACACTTACCAAATCTGTAGTGACTGGACAATTTATACAAACTGGAGCCGTGTCTATTTTAAAATGAGACGAGCGGCAAATCCAGATTTCATCATTTCCAGATGCAAAAAGCTCTCGGGTAAAATATGTTCCTTACAAACGCATTTCTGTCACGTGTTGCGTGCACTAATTCCACACGTGAGTCCAGCTGCACTCTCATAGCGGGGAAATGAAAACAAGACCTTGTTGCAGCACATTAATAAACGCAGCACACTAATAAATGCAACACTGACGACCCATGTCTCTAAATTCTTGTTCTTCCACTTGTTTTGGCAACACAACGTGGCGTCTCTCTGTCATCTTCGAAGCTATCATGCATATTAATGAAGTTGCGCCACATACACAATAGAGTGTGCTGATTGGTTTGAACCAAGTCTTTCTCATGAATTAATGCCGCCCACTCAGAGACGTCACAATGCACTCGTCCTAATAGTGTTTATAGCAGCGTGGGACACATATATGACTGTCAACAGCTCAAAACATGTGTTTTGGTGTTTCGTGACCCTTTAACATATTAATGAAAACAGAACATGGATTACTCTACAAATATATTTTTTATTAATACAGGAATAAAAGCAAAAACAAATAGCATACTCAGACCAAACAATTCACAAAATGTTACCTTATGGTTTTATACTAATATATATATATATATATATATATATATATATATATATATATATATATATATTAAAAAAACATTCTGTAATTGTGTATTAAAACCACAAGGGTCTCCGCTTTTGCCGTGGCTTTTCATGTTGGTTGTAACAAACTTATCCCTACATTTTTTCAAAACTTTTTTTACAGAAACGTTCTTCCTTTCCCACTGCTGTTTCAATTTCTAGCCAAGACCTATTGGTCATCTGGTTCTTCCTATGATCACGCATAGACAGATTATAATGTACTTAATCAGGCTCAGTCTGGTTTTAGATCTGGTCATAGTTGTGTAACCGCTACACTTGAGGTTCTTAATGATATTATTTGTGCCGTTGACAATGAGGAGTATTGTGTAGCTGCATTTGTTGATCTGGCAAAAGCTTTTGACTCTGTGGACCATGAAATTCTACTGGATAGGTTAAGATATATTGGACTATCTGAAAGCTGTCTGGTCTGGTTTAGGAACTACTGTTCTGGTGGTCTACAATGAGTAAGGGTGGAGAGGCTTCTGTCAGATCCCCTGCTGCTTCAGAAAGGGGTCCCACAAGGTAGCATTTTGGGGCCTACACTTTTTAACATTTATGTTAATGATATTGCTTCTGCTGTAGGTGATTCCTACGTTCATCTATACGCTGATGATACCATCATTTATAGTTCTTCTTTGACTACTGCACTTTCTTCACTGCAGGCCAGTTTTTTAAGCTTTGCCAGTCTTCGTTTAGTTTTAAATACTAATAAAACAAAATGTATGGTTTTTAATAGAAATTTATCACATGTTGAGTTTCCTCCTAAAATTTCCTTTGGACGGTACTGAGATTGATTACGTTGACTGCTACAAATATCTCGGTGTCTGGTTAGATGGGAAACTGAGGTTTGAAACTCGCATAAATGAACTGCTCAAAAAGATTAAAGCCCAGATTGGTTTTCTTTACGGAAACAAATCTTCCTTTGCGCACTTTTTACTGCAGCATTTAGTCAAATGAACAGTTTTACCAATTCTGGATTATGGGGATTTAATTTACAGATCAGCTTCAAAAACTCTCCTTCACAAACTGGTTGTTGTTTATCACGCAGCAATTTGTTTTGTTACTTGGTGCACCATTTCATGCTCATCACTATCAACTGTATTTATTGATTTGGCCTTCTCTTCAATCATGTCGACAAACTCATTGGTTTCTGTTCATTTACAAAACTCTTATTGGGAAAAACTCCAGTATATTTACAGTCACTTCTTAACATTCAGGAAACACGACAAAATCTGCGATCTAGTAGTTTTATTAACCATTGCATACCCAAAGTTGGCACTTCATTTGGTCGCTACTCCTTTCAGTTTTCTGCTGCTGATGCTTGGAATCATCTGCAGCAGACCTTAAAGCTCAACACTTTTATTCCACTGTCATCCTTTAAAAATTCAATCCAGTCAACAGTACAAGATCACTGTGCTTCTTTTTAGTTTTTCCTTGGTTTTTATATGTTATTATCTGCAGTTGTGAAATTGTTATTGTCTTGTGTCCCTGCTGCTTTGTACTGTATCTGCTTTTTATGTTGCCTCTTGGCCAGGTCGTCATTGTAAATGAGAATTGGTCCTCAGTTGACTTACCTGGTTAAATAAAGGTTATTGTTATAAAGGGGTCTATACAGTCGTACCTGTTCAGACAAAATCTCTTCAAAGTAATTCATATTTAACAAATGGGGCGCCACACAAACTTTTTCCTCATGTCTTGAAAAATTGTGTGTGCTCCGCCAGCCGAAATCATGTCGCACGCACCCAAAGCGAATCTCCGCCAACTCCTCAATGACGTCACATTTATCACGTGCACACAAGAGGACTAGCGAATGCGTTGAGTATAAATCAGCCTTTAGTGTTCAATCTGCTTGTTAAGTCGTGACGTATGATATACTGTTTCTGGGTCAATGCAGCTGCTCGTTTGAATTTAGACTATATTCGTTTATGACCAATATACTTTATGACTTTTTAGTTCCATCACACATTAAAGTGAATTTTAAATAAAATCATAGTATACAAAACAGTCTCTGGACTGCATCACAGACACATATATTTAATCAATAAATAAAAATGTAATCACTTTCTGGCTGTTGGATATCAGGCAAGAATGTATATCTTGTGATCGTGATTTTCAAAAGTATTACATCGCTTTGTAAACGTTTATTATTACAATTTCTTGAGTCTCCCCATGAAGTTTGATATAGCAATTGGACCCAGAAGCCGCTTCGCGTGACATCACTCGTAACAAACAGATAGAACAAAGAAACTCATAAAGCTTTAAAGCAGGGGTCTCAAACTGCCGGCCCGTGGGCCATTTGCAGCCTTCCCTCGTCCTTCCTCCGTCCCACAACTGACGTCAAAATATAACGAGATTCAACCCGCAACAACATATATTTTTGAATCACTAATATTATTGTGCAGTCGCATATAGCCACTTGTGGTTTTGACCCCCACCTACTGGACATTCAAGGTACTGTACTATATATCTAAGTTCTTTTCGGTTTCTCTGTGTGCGGTCGAAAGTAATGAACATGCAGATTATTTCTGGGGATGACTTAAACGTTAAAATAAATGTCTGTAGGTGCTTCATTTTTAGTAAAGCTCTATTTTTGTAAATATTCAAGGGTCATTTGATTAGAATCAGTTTTATACCACCTGCATTTTGTTGTACAAACACCTCGTTATGGTTTACACATTATGCTGGTGGTGTAAATATGATCATTTAGCTAATATTCGATTCAAATGATCTCTTTATTAGATTTTCCTCATATGCTTATTAAGATTTATTTAAGAAACATGTGTTAGCAAAATTTTACTGCTGGCTGAATTGAACATGGTAAAGTAAATGTGAATATGTACATACTTTTTTTTTTTTTTTTTAAAGAAAAAAAGAAGGATATTGAGAAGAACAATTGCCAGTAAAGTCACTGCTGTCTTACGCTATCTGTTAAACTTTTGGTTAAGCAACAATTGATTGGGACATAACGATTTTTATTATTATTTAATATTATTATTAAATTGTAGTATTTCAATAGCAATTTAAACTACCCCTTCAGTATTTACAACAAGAAACAAAAAGAAGCTTTGACTGCATATACTCTGGGGAAGAATGTCTGAGTGCATCAATTACATCAGGTTTCAACTTTTTTCATATACTAGAATGTTCTTCTATGAATTGTCAGTCACTGATATGGCCACTCGCCAGTTTGAGTTTGAGACCCCTGCTTTAAAAACACATGAGGGGAGAATACATGAGTTAGGCCCAATGCCAATTCTACCCCTTAGCCCTTCCCCTGACCCCTACCTCTCGTTTTGAGAGTTCATGTGAAGGGGTAGTGGTGTTCCAATTCTCTTTAGCTTGAAGGCGTAGGGCTAAGGAGAAGGGGTATACATCAAAAACTCAAAACCAAAAGGTAAGAAAATTTCCCAGAGTACACCAGCAGCAGTTTCGCTGCACCCGCAAGTAAGGAGAGCCACAAATTAGTATTTTTTTGTCATTATTACAGATTTTTACAACAAACAAACACATGTTTTAATATATTCATAACTGTGTTCATGTTTTACCGTCATGCTTTTTTAAAAACCACAAAATTTCACGATCTATAATCAATAATAATAACTCCTGTACATCAGTCCCACAACTAGGCATGGGCCGGTATAAGATTATTGACGGTATGATAACCTTGGGTAAAATTATAAAAGTTCTACGATATAACGGTATTGCGATTACTGCTCTAAAAATATGTTCTTTTTAAATGTCTGGGTAAAAAACTACTTTTTTCCCCATTGAACTTGGTATATATATTTTAACATTTAAAATATGTTGAAACAATAAATGTCAGGCTAAATAATTTAAATAAGTCGGGACTTCTGCTGTCTTAGTTTCAAAAACACAGATTTCTTTTCAACTTAAAAAGGCGTCTTTGGATATCTTTCTTTTCTTTAGATATAAAGCAAGCCTCTGCACTATTCAGCTCTACAGCATGCTGGATGCTGGTTAATTCGAGATTAGTTTTTCAGATGTTTCCTGAATCATGGACTGACCGTTAACTTTTTATGTGGAGGTTCCTTTTTTTATCGTTGCCCTAAAAAACTCAATATAGTCAAAAAACATGTAAAAAAACAACTTACAAATACCTTAGGAACGGTATAACAGAAAATGTTAACGGTTTAAAACCTTGACTTTTCAAAATCGCGGTATATCTTAAAACCGGTTATCGTCCCATGCCTACCCACAACATTCTGACACTCGATGACCCTCGAATACCCTGTCAGAAAAGTCTAGTGGCTGAGAAGGAGCATTTTACAGAGTCGGCTATAATGTTAATGTTGTTTTTGGTGTGTTTACATAGATGAATATGGCCACTGTGTAAATACAAAGTACAGTTACGATCTTACTGCCACATTAGATCGTCATGATAACATGATATTGTTGCCTTCAGCGATTACCTGAAGATAAATACCAAAAAAATAACACAACTGGAATAACTACAGCAGTCGCGATGGTCTGATCTCATATGAAGCAAGAGATCGCGATGACGTGTGCAGGTGCTGTAGTGCTGTCCCAATTCTTTGGGGTAAATTTTGAAGCCCTTCCCCTTCACACTTGTTTTTAGGGCCAAGGGGAAGAGATACAAAAATGGAATTGAGATTGGGCCTTAATTTTCATTTTGGGTGAACTATTGACATATGAATATATTTAAAATCTATTGCTCGGATGAAGATTTTGAATAGCTTTAACATTTTAACAACTTACATTCTGCATAATTCGTTCTTTTGTGACCTACTGAGGAAATTTAAACAGGTTTAAAACTCAATGTGGAGTAAAAAGTGGAAATGTTCAGTTCTAACTAAGCAATTGCTTTAAATCAAAACCGCCAGTGATAGGTATGATTCATAAAGTAAGTGATATGATCACAGCAACACTCATTTAGACTACTTAACACACTCTCATCCAAAGCAAACAGCCTATGTGAAATATAGATACTATCATATCAAATGAAACTAATAAGGACACGCTCACTGCTTTATCTGCATGTCTCTTCGCCTTGCTCCACTGCATGATAGACTAATTGCTAGTTTTGCTAATTCATTCAAGCAGCAAATGACGTCTGCTTACTTGAGAGGTCATGGCAAGACCATATCAAAGCTCTGATTGGCTGCTGTGGAATCTTGGCAGAGATGCGAGGACTTGCTTTGAATGCCTATATAAGGAAAAGGCAACGAAGGCCAAGGAAGTTCAATCACTTCAAGTGTATACACTGCAATAAATGTCAGAAGCATGCACACATGTCGTAGCTTCAAATTAGCATTAATGCTTCTATTATGAGGGCGATCATTTTAAAAAGAGAAATCCTTTTCCTGATCATGCATTAGAGTTTTAATGTGTGGGAACATTGAGGCTACATACTAGTCTGCATGTTTAATTGCACGCTCTATGTTTGGTGTGTTTGCTACAATAGCAGCTACGAGGGCAGCTATGCTAAGAGAGGAAGCTGCAGGCTGGCTGATAATTTCTTTTGCGTGAGAAACTTGGTCTCAGGGAAGTCCTAACTTTAAAACCAGCCTGTGCACAGCAGATAAATTACTATGATTATCTGCTGTCAGATTTCACAGAAATGCTGTGTTATTATTATTATTATTAAAGTTAAATATGACTCTAGGTGAGAGACAAAATATAGTAGGCTGTATATTTTCGGCTTGTACAACCTTTTCTAGGTACTTGTCCTTTAGTTTAAGCAATTTGGTTAAAAGGGTTAGCTTTCAGATGGATGAGTTGCAGTAATGGTAGAATACACTTAATGGCCACTTTATTAGGTACGTCTTGTTAGCACTACATTGGGTGCATTTTTGCCTTCAAAACAGCCTTAAACAAAAACAAAGTAGCATGAAAATGTGTGTTGTGTGTACTTTTCGTATTTGCCCACAGTTTTGCAGGAAATATTATGTAGGGAGTGTAATTTATGATGAGAAGGTAGCAAATAAATCAGAAGTACACCAGGAGCCTTGAACATTATTAAAAACCAATAAACACATTTTCAATAACTTCAAATTCATTTTTATGTTAATAA
>CAIGQZ010000427.1:31620181-31630917 GCA_903798205.1 Danio tinwini
GATTCTTGTCCTTTAGTTTAAGCAATTTCAGATGGATGAGTTGCAGGGATGGTAGAATACACTTAATGGCCACTTTATTAGGTACGTCTTGTTAGCACTACATTGGGTGCATTTTTTTTACCTTCAAAGCAGCCTTAAACTAAAACAAAGCATGAAAATGTGTGTTGTGTGTATTTTTTATATTTGACCACAGTTTTGCAGGAAACATTATGTAGGGAGTATAATTTATGATGAGAAGGTAGCAAATAAATCAGAAGTACACCAGGACTCTTAAACATGGTTATGAAAAGCCAATAAACACATTTTTAACCACTTAAAATTAAAATAAATGTTTTATGTTAATCATTTTCATGCAAAATATGTTTTCTAGTTTTTGTTCGAGGTTCAAAGAAAAGGTCAACATCAATGTTTGGTTCCCTTTTGTTGTGCTAGACACTCTTTCGAAAGGGTATCCAAAAAGTGGTACAGTACGGTTCGCTTTTTGGTACCTTTTGACAGTGAAAATGGCCATAAATGCATACCGAATCATACCATACCGTACCACTCAGTGAAAATGGGCCATAATGTGATCTTCAACTGTATCTGCTTCAAGCTTGAGTGTGCTGTGTGTTTTTTAGAGATGCTCTTTTTCAGACCTTACTTGAAATGAGCCAGTGACTTCTAAATATTCAAACTAAGTAAAGATTAAACTCTAAAGGCTCGTACACACCGAATGCTTTTCGTTTGCGTTTTTCGAGACGTTCCTCCGGATTCAAACCCAAGCGATTTTTCACTTGTGTCGGGCAGAAGAGTATGCAAAATCACTCCTTGTCGTTAGATGGCGCTACACTACTTTGTGGGTATGACACCCGCTTGTAACACAGACGAAGAAGACAGAAAATTGACATGCTTGTTCAAATCGCCAGTAACTTTAACAACAAGCATGAACGGTTCAAGTAGCAGCTCTAGCTATGAAGAAATGATTGTTGTTCACCAGTGCAATAAGCAGATCCACGTTCATCGCCGCTGGGCATCTTCTATAATGTGTGCTCACATTGACAGTTTGCGCTTGAGCGCCTCCAAGAGATGTTTACTCAAACTTCAGCAGCTCTGTACACATGAACTAAAGTGGCAATCTGATTGGTGGAGACGGTTGTGATGCGGCACATCAAACAAAGCATGAGGCGTTTCTTTAAAAATGACGCTTTTACGCCTGGCATTTTGCGCGTTGGTGTGCACGATCACATTGGCACCCTTTATTTAGTCATGAGGTGTTAAACGTTGGCTGAAAATGCGAGCAAAAAGCATCTCGGCGTGCACGGGCCTTATTCTTTATATTAACTCAAAACAGCTTAAGATTCATTTAGTTAATTTTTTTTTCCTTAAAACAATTGCATGCAAAACACGCTGGGAACTACACATCCACTACGCAGGTAGTTAACACCAACACAATTCCTTCATGTTGTCCAACACAAAATGATGACGTTAACTTGTTCAAAATAATGACAAGCATTGTTGTTTCAGCTCATTTCAAACAAGTTACTTTGAACAAGCAGCAAATGATTATTATTATAATTTTTTTTACATTTGTCTATTTTTACATCCGTCATTGTTCAAAAATATTTGACATTTGGCCAATCAGAGTCATTGCATCCAAATCTAAGCATTGTAAAGATTCATGCAATATCAAATGAGTCTCCGTTGCTCATTTACTATCATGTATGGCATGTATTTTGAAGCGTTTGAGAAACATCTGTTTTTTGCCTCAAATGATAGTGTTCACTTCTACGGCGAAAGACCACAAACCTTTAATTGCTGATGTAGTTTGAACAAGTTTGGTTGAGCTGTGATTTTAAACCTTGAAATGAAAGCTAAAGATATACGCTGATACCTAAATATAGACTCCGTTTGTTTAACCAATAGAGTGTAGATTGGATAAGTCATTGTAGGTTCTAAGTCTTCTGATGTGACTTTTTGATGTGTGAGTGAGAAAAAGAAAACATGCTATAGCAAAGTCAGACCTTCAGATTTATTTTGAATGTGTTGGAGCTGTAATCGTGTGTTGTTTTGCTAGGATTAGCTGCTGTACAACAGTTGCAGCCTTGCAATGCTGTGGAAAATATTTTTAATTCTAAAAAACCGCATCCTCCCATCTGGACTGTGTTATTGCTTCACGGTGACCTTATGCACATGCAGATGCTCACACAACTGCATCCAGAGTCATTTTAGCTCGTTAACAAGCCACTAACAACCCAATCAGACCAACAACAATGGAATTGCATGTAAAAGCAGATTTTAAGGGGCCTTTGATTTAAAATGTTAAATAGATGTCTGATATCAACAGAGTAGGTATGTGGCTTATAGGCAAGTGCTAAAATTCTCCAGAAATGGTTATGTCAAATCAAATCAAATCAAATCACTTTTATTGTCACATCATCAGCAGCACGTGTGCTATGATGAGTGAAAAGCTTAGGTGCTGGCTCCAGACAGTGAAAAATACAGATAGTGCAAATACAACAACAGTGCAAAAAACAGACAGTGCAAATACAACAACAGTGCAAAATACAGACAGTGCAAATACAGCGACAGTGTAAAATACAGACAGTGCAAATACAGACAGTGCAAAATACAACAACATACTCACAAAAAAGAAACAAAACTGTGTAAATTTGGCAATGTGACAGTGATGCGTACAATGGATAGGTGTACACATAGTTGTAGGCAGTACTGTTTAAGTATAGATTGGTTAAAGTGCAGTGCATGCTACATCTTTATGGTATGCAGTGTGGGGTATGGGAGAGTCTGTGTGGGGTGTGTTAAGTGTTCATCAGCCTGATAGTCTGAGGGAAGAAACTTTCCTTCAGTCGGCTGGTGCGTGACCGAATGCTGCGGAACCGTCTGCCTGAGGGTAGCAGAGAGAAAAGTCTATGGCTTGGGTGGCTGGAGTCGCTGATGATTCTCTTGGCTTTTCTCATGCACCTCCTGGTGTAGATGTCCTGGAGGGAGGGAAGCTCACCTCCTACTACACGTCCAGCAGTTCGCACAATCCTATGTAGACCTTTGCGATTGCTGCTGGTGCTGTTCCCGTACCAGGTGGTGATGCAGCCAGTGAGGATGCTCTCCACAGTGCAGGTGTAGAACGAGCGGAGGATGTGGGGGCTCATTCCAAACCTCCTGAGGCGCCTGAGGAAGAAGAGGCGTTGTTGTGCCTTCCTTAACACTGCGTCTGTGTGAGCAGTCCATGTCAGATCCTCAGCGATGTGTACTCCAAGAAACTTGAAAGTGCTGACTCTCTCCACTGGTGTCCCGTTGATGGTTATGGGAGTGTGTTCATTCTTCTCTCTCCTGAAATCCACCACCAGCTCCTTGGTTTTGCTGATGTTGAGTGAGAGGTGGTTTTCCTGACACCACTGCGTCAGAGTGTGCACCTCCTCTCTGTAGGCCGTCTCATCATTATCTGTGATTAGGCCCACCACCGTTGTGTCATCAGCAAATTTAACGATGACGTTGGAGCTGTGTTTGGATGTACAGTCATGTGTGTACAGGGAGTACAGGTATGTATGTAGGTTTGTAGGTATGTATGTTTGTTTACAACTACAGGAATTTCACATAAACAGGTGAATTTTTGACATTTATTGGTGTCCTTTATCGCCAGATCACAGTAAGTGCTGAGTGATGAGACATCAAACACTTATATACAGCGGTTTACATTAGGGCTGTGCAAAAACATAGATACATCTAACTATCGCGATCATTTCTTTTACAATAGTGTATCGATAGTCCAACCTCAAGTATCGATTCAAGTTGGACCAAACGACCTCCTCCTCCGCTCCTGTAGATGTCGCTAACTTGCGATCAACAAAACGCCAAGTAATACGGTATCAGAAGTAAGCAAGGCATAAAATATAAAGGTGCCTCCAGCTTTTAGAGCTGACATGTGGCTGCACTTTGGTTTTAACGCTATTAGGGTTGGGTCGATAGACGATGACATCGTCCATCACAGATGGCCTAAAGGCATCACGTTGCTGAGGCGGCATCGCCGATCCTCTGCCCTGACCCCGTTGCAAACCCGCTCGTGAAAAATACACACTCAGGCCCTGTTTACACTAATACAGCTTAGTTTTAAAATGGCATTTTAGAACGAAAATTATCCACGTACACACTGGCGTTTCACCTAGCATTTCTGAACAGCCCTCCGTCTGCTGAAAACACACATCACGTGACCACACACAGATACAGCCACAGCCACACACACATACTGTTATGCGCTCATCTGAGCTCCAGAGAACAGTGCATGTCGGACGGTTTATCAAGGATGTACCGCTGGATCGCGTCTCACTATAAGTTAGTTGTTTAACGTGATATTTAATTAATCTTAAAGTGATTGACAGGTGGTAATTTGTGTGTAACTTATCTTTCTTTTATTTATTTATGATTTGATAATGGGTAAAACAAAGGCCATGAGGGTCAGGTAGTTGAAACGGTAGGCTACAAATAATTAATTCATTATGAATTTATAAATTATTCATAAATAATTAATTCACCTCCGCCTATGACGACGATGCCAACCCTAAACACTATACCAGGGAGTACTGAATTAGACAAAATAAATGCCATTCGTAAGCTTTGCAATATATATAGTTCTCTGTTCAATCACACTGTGCAGTTCTAATGAATTGGAATGGATGAAAAATAAATTGGAATTGGAATTTTTATTTTGTCTGCCGACTTTATCAAGTTGTCAATATAATGTGACACACATACTAATACAAACTATTGCAATACATCACAATATTTATTGTATCGCAATATATTGTGATATATTGGATCGTGACCCATGTATCGTATCGTGAGGCCCTTGCCAATACACAGCCCTAGTTTACATTACATTAGTGTTGCCACGATACTGGGATTCGGTACCAGTCAGTACTGAAATTTTAGAAACGTCTATTTCCCAATAACATTTGAGCGCCGTTGAGTGTGTTCTTAAACAGCGCTGATTTGCAATTGTGTTCACATGCTCAATAGAAATGACTGTGATTGGCCATAATAGTCATCAGTTCACCAAACTTACCACTGTTTACTTACCACTGTTTACAGGGTGAATTTTACGTTGACTATTGGGAGGGTCAACTTTTCAGTTAGTTTGCATATTTTGTTTAGGTCAAACTATGCATTTAATTTGACTTTACTTTGAGGCAATATGTAGAAACAAACACCTATTTTACAAGAAAATAGTCCTGTGAACAATTATGATGTCTATCAGTGCTGTAGGTCAGACTGTTATGCTCTTGCATAGACTGATTGGCATGATTATACGTTCACAGTGGTATGAACCGTTATAGGGGTGGTCAAATGTATATTTAAGTTATCTAATATTTTAATTATTCATATTATTTAAGATACAGATCAGAGCAAACTTTTTCTTAACTTTTTAAAGGGCAGACCCCCCCCCCCCAATTACTTCTTGAACATTAGGCATTAAATAGGGGGTCAGATCCCCCCTGTAATTCACACCCTGAGTGTAACTACAGATACAGGGACACTGGAGTGTTTTAAAGCCGCGAAGGTCAGTTGGTCTGTTTATAAGCTGACATACGAGTAATCTGCTGATGAATCGACTGATCTTTGCAGCTTTAAAACACTCTAGTGTCCTAGTATCTGTAGTTACACTCAGTAAACAGTTGTGAGTTCGGTGAACTGATGACCTTTACTGCCAATCATTTCTGTTGAGCACCTGAACACAGTGGCAAATCAGCGCTGTTTAAGAGCACGCTCTACAGTGCTCAAATGTTAGCAGGAAATAAACGTTTTAAATTTTTTGTACCGATTGGTACCGAGTTCCAGTATCAAGACAACACTAGTTTACATGTGTTTGTTGCCTCATTACAAACATACATGCCAGATTTCACAATAAACACGTAAAATAACAAAAGATTAAACAGTTAAACAAACCCTATGCTTCTTTGAGAGGCGCTGAATACATTTATAATCCAACTTTCTCTAAATTTACAATGAGATTTTTTATCTCAACTCCATGCTGACTATAATGCAGGTCTTGTTTTGAAAATAAGAGTCCCACATATTTAGTAAGTATTATAAAAGCTAACATAAACTTAAAAAATATTATTTGTTGTAATCTCATTAGGAATAATTCCATAGTAATTGTGGATGATCAGAGTTGGTGTTCTTTTTCGAGTGGCTATTATATGTTGCTTGCATTTTTATTATTTCTAAAGTGAAATAGCACTAGCCATCTTCGTTAGCAGAGTTTAGGTGTAGAAGTATTTTTCCCTATTTATATACACCATAGGGATTTTATAAAAATAAATGAAGCAAACTAACCAGATCTGACATGCATCACATTTGCAAACTTTTACAACCCCAAATCAGAAAAAGTTGGGACAGTATGGAAAATGGAAATTAAAAAAATTAGTAGTGATTTCTAAATTTACTTTGACTTGTATTTCGTTGCGTTTTATTTCTGCATCAAGGGATCGGCGTGACCCACGGCGCAAGCCTTGCGCGTAGGTGTGCATTTATACTTCTGCGCGCTGTTTCTGTTGATCTGCAATAACACTTCCGAAACGCTAGCTGGTAGTAGGTGTTTATGTTTCTTGTGTGTCGAGTTTCTTCATTGGTGTTTTGTTTTTTCTGAACACTTCCTTAATGTACAAGTGGCTCAAATTCGCTCATTTTCAGACTGGAACCGGCAGACGTGAAATAACTTTAATCATAAGGTAAACACAAAACAACAGTCTCCATCCAAAGCTCCTTTATGGGACTCCACACTTGTAAACACTCACTGCATCACGCTCGCACGGCTCTCACCTCCGCACACACTCGTTAGCGCTACCAAGCTGACTAATCACAAAACTTGCGCTACGCGTACTCAATACATTTTTTGAGAGGTACACGTCAACGTCGCCGATGGCCACAGCAAGGGCTATGCGTCCACGCATAGGCATACGCGTGCTCTTGATGCAGAAGTATAAATCGGCCTTTAAGATGGGCAACAGTACGGGGTCTTCATTGTCGAATTTTGTGCTTCAAAATGCGCCACATATTCTCTATTGAAGACAGTTTGGGACTGCAGGCAGGCCAGTCAAGTACCTGTATCCTCTTTACCCCCAAACGTTTGCCAAAGTAGACAGGAAAGGATGTTTTTTTACAAATGAAAGGAAGTTGACCAGACAAACCAATAAATATTTTCATATTGTCTGCAATGAAATACAAGTCAAAGTAAATTTGGAATTCCCTACTACTTTTTTTTATTTGTGTTTTCCATACTGTCCCAACTTTTGTAGTAAAATGAGCATTAAAAGTAAATCAGAGTAAGTAGACTGATCTCTGATGAGAAAACAAATGGATTTTTACCTGTAGAGCAGAACTGTTGCGCTCTATTTACGTACCCTCATTTGTTTTCCAATTGACTTTTGAAGAAACAGTCTGAAACTTGACTGAAACCCAGTGTGACTCAAAAGTTTCATTTTTTAACGTGATCAAGAGCAACTGTGACCTTATACCCGCATTTATCGATATGAAAATCTGCACATTGATATGTAGGCTGCAGTCATCAGTCATAGCGAAATCTGATGTGGCCCGGTTTCTCCGAAAGCATAACACTTGACAATTTAAAACCAAGAATTATATCAGACACCGAGATGCACACAGCAGCATAAACATAGCTGCATGCGTTTCTTTTCAAAGACATAGAAGCACTCACACATAGTTGCAGACTGTGCATTAGTTTATTTAAATCAAATGTGCAGGTAATCATTTCTAAGTTTAAAACATTTTTAGAATTTGTATGATTACTTTAACTTGAGAATGTAAATTCATCGCCCCTTTCTCGTTTGTCAGTTGCACGTTATTTAGGTTAGGTTAACTCAAAAACGAATGCTATTGTAATCATTGTGCATATTAGTACAGAATTCCTTGTGATATTAAAATGTATGTCTTTTTGCGTGAACAAAACGTGGGTCTAAAATCAAAACATGTTGATTTTACATGTTGAAAAACATGTTGAAAATCAAAACATTTTATGCAAGCTTTATGCAATTTTGTGACAAAAACATAAATAAGGATCGATGCATTTTAGATTTGATTTTCTTACGTAAAATATTTGTAGTGTAAAGTATGTTTGTTAAACTTGTGCTTGTAACAAAAAAAATAAAATTATCCCACAGGGATTTATGTTTTAGCTTGTTTTTCACAAAGCTGCTTTATAAAAGCCAAAAAGTGCAATTTGACAAATATATATTTGCAATTTTTTGGACTTGATTTGAGATTTACTTTTGAGTATTCTCAATATTGTGCAGCACAAACTTTAAATAAAATAAATGCAACATACTTTAACTGTATGATTAAATATCTCTTTATTAACTGTTTATATAAACATGCGTTTACACTGCAGCCTTTAACGAATAGCTGATCGCAGTGTTACAGGATTTAAAGTCAGTTTTCAAAGTAAAAATAATCAATTACCATTTTAATGATAATGAACATTTGAAACAGTAATACTAACTGTCAGAAACTTTACCATGGTTTACCTTGAAACTGGTAATCGTGATAACACTAAGGCGTAGTAATTCAAATAGACTACAATGATGTTGACAATTAAGGCGTGAGTTTACCCTAAAAATCTAAATTCTGGCATTAATTACACACACTAATGTTGTTCCAATACCCTGAGACCTTTGTTCTTCTTCAGAACACTTTTTTACCTTTTGTTAACCCTTTCATGCATACAATCACACCGGTGTGATCAGCCTGAGCTGGTTCCTGAAGCGTACAGTCACACCAGTGTGACTAGAACATTCAGAGTGCACGCAAGTTTAAGTAAATTGAACATAAAACAGTTTAGTTGTCCCAAAAAACGTAAGAATTGTGTTGATTCAACCGAACACTGTAGTTTTAAATAAGTAATTTGAACAAGCAGCAAAAGTCATTTTTTGATTGTATGTTCAGTTTTCTGTGAATATTGGAGCACATTGTTTGCCCTATTTAATAATTTAGTCTTCTTGAACATCACCATTTCCATTAACTGACTGGTTTGTTTTGTCTGTGACCTACTGCTTTATTTATTTCCTCATATAGCTCAATCTCAATCTGTCAACATTACTAATTCAGACTTGCCAAAGCCTTTACGTCTGCAGCATCAAGACTGAAATAAGCACTGTGTGCTTTTTGCAAATGACAGTTCCTCATCTTTGGGTGGCTGGTGTTTTTGTGTAAAACACATTCACCCAATACCTGTGAGAGCTGTGCGTTTGGAGGACAAACACGGGCATGTGGGTGGTGGGTGTGAAACAGCCGCTGCTCAAAATATTGACTGTGTATCATTGCAGCGTCGCCTGTAATTCAGCAGAACAGCTCAGTGACGCCTGTGTTATGCGTCAGTGAGGCTTTTTTTTTTTTTACTCAACCACAGTTAAAGGCCCCCAGTGTGAATATTTACAACAGCTGTGCAGTATGTGTCAAGCATGCAATAAGCTTGGGGTGAATTACTGTACTGTTGGGTGTTTAACTGTAGTTGATTCTAACTAAGTGTGTATATAGATAATGCTTCAGTTTTGTAATTAAACGAATATGAACAGTTGAAAGCAAAATTAGTAGCCCAACACTACCTGATAAAAGACTTGTCGTCGATCCCAGTTGTAAGAGCAACAAATAATAACTTGACCTCTAGTCGATCATTTGGAAAAGTGGCAGAAGGTCAATTTTTCTGATGAATCATCTGTTGAACTGCATCCCAATCATCACAAATACTGCAGAAGACCTACTGGAATCTGCAGGGACCCAAGACACTCACAGAAATCAGTCAAGTTTGGTGAAGGAAAAATCATGGTTTGGGGTTACATTCAGTATGGGGGTGTGCAAGAGATCTGCAAAGTGGATGGCAACACCAACAGTCTGAGGTATCAAGACATTTGTGCTGCCCATTACCTTACAAACCACAGGAGAGGGCAAATTCTTCAGCAGGATAGCGCTCCTTCTCATACTTCAGCCTCCACATCAAAGTTCCTAAAAGCAAAGAAGGTCAAGGTGCTCCAGAATTGGCCAGCCCAGTCACCAGATATGAACATTATTGAGCATGTCTGGGGTAAGATGGAGGAGGAGGCATTAAAGATGAATCCAAAGAATCTAGATGAACTCTGGGAGTCCTGCAAGAACGCTTTCTTTGCCATTCCAGATGACTTTGTTGACTTTATTTTATTAAGAAGTTATTTGAGTCATTGCAGAGATGCACTGTATGGATGCAGTCCTCCAACCTCATGGGAGTCATACACAATATTAATTATTTTTCCTGAGCTGATGCTGCTTTCAGTAAATTGGCAATAAATGTCATGTAAAATGGTGTTCAAACTCAACATTGGTCACATTTAACACTGAATAAAGCACATGATATGTACCTGAGGGTATTGTTATTGTAGTTTATGCTGTTGTTCAGCCATGACTTAGCATAAATAGAAACCTTTATTGTGTGTCATGGCATCACGTGTAGTTAGGGTGCTGTACAGTGGGTATTCAGAAGAGTGATTCATTACACTGATTCAGACTGAAAACTCCAAGCATTCAGAAGTGTTTTTCAGGGTTTTTCTATTGACCCCACCATAAAAGAAAGCTATTTTTTGCTACATATTTTCAATAATGTGTCAAGCCAAACATAATTGTATACACTTTTTTTTTATTCAGCATAACTTTTCTTTAAATACAACTGACTATTTAAAAAGTTACAATTGTGATGTAACTAA
>CAIGQZ010000427.1:31631017-31650680 GCA_903798205.1 Danio tinwini
ATATATTATATTATATTATATTATATTATATTATATTATATTATATTATATTATATTATATTATATTATATTATATTATATTATAAGCGAAAATGCACAGCACTACCTACTGCGCCACTGCCTCACCGTGTCATTTGTTCAGTTGATGTAATTCAGACTGATGACTTGTGATTTCAAGAATGATTCAAATGAGTCATTTGTTTTTGTATTGGAATTTATTTCATGGGCTATGTATTTGCTATTTCATGCAGCTGTCAGAAATTTAATGAGTGATTCATTACACTCATTTAGACTTACAATTTGTGGTTTCAAGAAGGATTTTGATTGCTTTAAAGAGTGATTCATATGAGTCTTTTGGTTTTGTATTAGAATATACCTCATGGGCTATATGTATTTGGTCTTTCATGCAGCTGTGTAATATTCAGTAAGTGATTCTTTACACTAATTCTGAGCGATAATTTGTAGTTTCAAGAGTGCTTTTGATTCATTTAAAGAATGATTCAAATGAGTCATTTGTTTTTTGACCTGGACTCATATTTAATGTGCTATATGTATGTTTCATGAAGCTTACATAAATTCGGTGAGTGATTCATTACACTAATTCAGACTGATAATTGTGATTTCAAGAGGAATATTGATTCATTTAAAGAATGATTCACATGAGTAATTTTTTAAAACGCTATATGTTTGTGGTTTAATACAGTGATCAGAATTTCAGTGAGTGATTCATTACATTCATTCAGACTTATAATTTGTGGTTTCAAGAGGGATTTTGATTTCTTTAAAGAGTGATTCAAAGGAGTCATTTGTTTTTGTATTTGAATATATTTCATGGGCTATATGTGTTTGGTCTTTCATGCAGCTGTCTAATATTTAGTGAGTAATTATTTACACTTATTCAGAGTGATAATTTGTGGTTTCAAGAGTACTTTTGCATAATTTAAAGTATGATTCAAATGAGTCATTTGTTTTTTGATCTGGACTCATATTAATGTGCTATATGTATGTATCATGCAGCTTACAGAAATTCGGTGACTGATTCATTACACTTATTCAGACTGATGATTGTGATTTCAAGAGGAATATTGATTCATTTAAAGAATGATTCACATGAGTCATTTTTTAAAACACTATATGTTTGCTGTTTAATACAGTGATCAGAATTTCAGTGAGTGATTCATTACACTCATTCAGACGGATCACTTGTGGTTTCAAGAGTACTTTTGATTCGTTTAAAGAATTATTAAAATGAGTCATTTGTTTTTGAGCTGGACCATATTTAATGTGCTACATGTATGTTTCATGCAACTGTCAGAAATTCAGCGAGTGATTCATTACACTAACTCAGACTGATAATTGTGATTTCAAGAGGGAGAATTTGATTCATTTAAAGAGTGATTCAAATGAGTCGTTTGCTTTTGAATTGGACTATTTTTAAAACGTTATTCAGACTGATAGTTTGTGGTTTCATGAGGGGCTTTGATTCCTTTAAAGGGTGACTCAAATGAGTCATTTGTTTTTAAAGTATTGCAATATATTTCATGGGCTATGTATTTGCTCTTTTATCCAGCTGTCCGAAATTAAGTGAGTGATTCATTACACTAATTCCGACTGATAATTTTGATTTCAAGAGGAATATTGATTCATTTAAAGAATGATTCACATGAGTCATTTTTTTTTTTAACTATATGTTTGTTGTTTCAGTGATCAGAATTTCAGTGAGCGATTCATTACACTCATTCAGACTGATCACTTGTGGTTTCAAGACTACTTTTGATTTGTTTAAAGAATGATTGAAATGAGTCATTTGTTTTTGAGCTGGACCATATTTAACATGCTATATTTATGTTTCATGCAACTGTCAGAAATTCAGCGAGTGATTCATTACAATTTTAAGAGGGATTTTGATTCATTTAAAGAGTGATTCAAATGAGTCGTTTGCTTTTGAATTGGACTATTTTTAAAACGCTATATGTTTGTTGTTTATAACAGTAATCAGAAATTCAGCGGGTGACTAGGGATGCAACGATTATAGATTTTGGTTGTACGATTATAGTCTGAGAAATAATCACGGTTTCACGGTTATCACGATTATTATGCATTTATTTTTTTCAAAACACGACTAGTTTAGAAAATCACATGAAAACTCCTTATATTTTTAAGTGTTGTTTATTGCTGTAAATAAATAATAAAGCACAAACTAATATTAAAAACAAACAATAGTCTAATTTTTCTCTTTGTGCTTAAAAATAAGTGACATTTTTGACATTTAAACATAAATAATTTTTACGCTGTAAATAAATGACAGAACAATGAGAAAATAAATAAAAATGAGAATAAAAAAATAGTATTTGTCTAATGCAAGACTCAAAATTAACTTTTTTACTTGCTAGCACCGGTGCTCCCAACTTCAAACATTTAGGAGCACCAAAAAAAATTTAGGAGCACCCACCAAAAATGAATAAGCATCACTGCATATTCTATATTAACAGATTAATTGTATTTGAAAACAACATCAATCAGGACTAACAAAAAACAGAAATTAACTAATTATATTATGACTTATTGATATTTGTGCAATAATTCCAAAACTAATGTCTAATATTTATAAAATATTAATGATGTTTGATGACTATAATACTAACAATATTTTACATTTCTCATTATCATGCTGCCTTAAATGTGCTTTAATGTGAGTTATCTGCTATAAAAAGTCCAACTGTTACATTGACATAAATGTGTGGTTTGTGTCAAGCAAAAAAGAAGCATTGCAGTTAGAAATATACATTTTGCACTATTGTTTTTATACGTATATACTGTACCAAAGTCCCTATTCTATAGTCTTTGACTATACTGTGTCAGATTTTACATTTAGCGTCCATTTGCGCTGAACACGCAGTGAATGCAAAGCATTGAGATTCAGGCCATTAAACAGCTGATCCACTCCGAGTTTTCCAGCACTCTCTGAAATCACTCGATTGATCTCGGCTGGTGGATTAATGTTCTCTTGCATTAACATGCGCTCATCTGCGCCACTATTTGTAACTTTAAATGGGTTTGCAAACCTGTGTACTGTTTATTGCTTCTTCCCCAAACTTCAGCCATTTGCAGTTCTCGCAGTCACACATCTCCCCGCCATCTCAACTAGGTGCGGCTGAAAGTGTGAGCACGTTGCGTCGCGTGCACGTCCCTTCATTGGAAATAACCAATTTACACGAGCTTGCCTTAGTTAATAACCTTATTCATAGTTAATTCAGTGTGCGTGGTTATTAGTCTCTGTGTACAAACTAGCACACCTTTGTTTGGTTGCTGCAGTCTTGTTCTGTGCAGAAACGCGGTGTTGAGAAGCCTTTACGATTAATTAACCGTCACAAATTAAAGCGCGATTAATAGTGAAACCGGTTAATCGTTGCATCCCTACGGGTGACTCATTACAGTTTCAAGAGGGATTTTGATTCATTTAAAGAGTGATTCAAATGAGTCGTTTGCTTTTGAATTGGACTATTTTTAAAACGCTATATGTTTGTTGTTTAATACAGTGATCAGAAATTCAGCGAGTGATTCATTACACATTCAGACTGATAGTTTATGGCTTCAAGAGGGACTTTGATTCCTTTAAAGGGTGATTCAAATGAGTCATTAGTTTTTTAAAGTATTGCAATTCATTTCATGGGCTATGCATTTGCTCTTTCATACTTCATTCATTACACTAATTCAGAGCAATAATTAGTGGTTTTAAGATTGCTTTTGATTCATTTAAAGAATGATTGAAATTAATCATTTATTTTTGAGCTGGACCATATTTAATGGCTCTTTGTATGTTTCATGCAGCTGTCAGAAATTCAGTAAGTGATTCATTACACTAATTCAGAGCGATAATTTGTGATTTCATGTGTGATTTTGATTCATTAAAATAATGATTCAAATGAGTCATTTTGCAGTCAAATAAGACCAAGATGGCGGCGCGTACACATCGCGAGGCTCGGCGTCTCTCCAGTTTCTGCAATTTTGCTGTATTTTTCCTGCTCATTTCGGGTCTGTTCGTGCAGAACAGTAATGCCTTTACATCGTACACCCGACAGGAGATCTTGGATATTGGTTTGTGCATTTCGGACAGTTTTATCAGCAATCTACGACTCATCCCAGAGATCGCCAGGACACCCGAGGCTGAGCGCTCTGTCCGGCCGGGCAGAAGTGCTCGGAGACGGCGATGCGAACGTAAACAAAGGCGGGGGAAGCGCGGCGGGCTAAGAGCTAAGCTAAAGCTAACACCACACCGGCTCTCTTTACCCAGCATCTTCCTCGCCAATGTACGGTCCCTGGTGAACAAAATGGATGAGATTAGACTGCGCATCAACCACAGCAAAAGATTATGGAACTGTAATGTCATGATTTTCACAGAAACATGGCTAAACAGCAGGATACCAGACAACGCTGTATCTTTAACTGAGCATCAGACATTCCGAGCAGACAGAGCGGCGGATGACTCCGGTGAGACCCGAGGCGGAGGATTATGCATTTATATTAACAAAGCGTGGTGCACAAACTCTGTCATCGTTGGGAGACATTGCTCTGTTAACCTGGAATTTCTGATGGTCAAATGCAGACCGTTTTATCTGCCACGGGAGTTCACCTCCACCTTTATAATCGCTGCTTATATTCCACCCGATGCTGATGCAAAGCTTGCTATGAATGAACTTCATGCAGCCATCAGCAAACAACAGACTGCTCACCCGGAGGCTGCTTTTATTGTTGCGGGGGATTTTAATCACTCAAACTTAAAGACAGTGCTCCCCAAATTCCATCAAAACATTTTCTGTCACACACGGGGAAACAAGACTTTGGACCAGGTATACACAAACATGGCTGAAGCCTATGCTGTTACCCCCCTCCCCACCTGGGTCAATCAGATCACCTTTCTTTGTTCCTCACCCCCCGATACTCACCCCTCATCAACCGTGTGAAGCCATCAGTGAGGACCATCAAAGTGTGGCCAGCGGGGGTAGACTCCACACTCCAGGACAGGTTTCAACACACAGACTGGAGTATGTTTGCTTCCCAGGCCACATGTGGCTCTCACACAGACATTAACAGCTACACTTCCTCTGTTCTGGAATACATCAACACCACCATTGACAGTGTTACAACCCAGAAACAGATCACCACATACCCAAATCAAAAGCCATGGATGAACAAGGAGGTGCGCCTCCTGCTGAAGGCACGCAACACTGCCTTCAGATCAGGGGATGCACAGGCCTACAGCACTTCCAGGGCTAATCTGAAGAGGGGCATCAAAAAGGCCAAGCACTGCTACAAGCTAAAGCTAGAGGAGCACTTTTCCAACTCTGATCCTCGGCGCATGTGGCAGGGCATACAGGCCATCAGCAACTACAAACCCAGCCATTCCACACCCACAGCCACAAATGTCTCCTTCCTGAACGAGCTTAATGACTTTTATGCCCGCTTTGAAAGAGACAATAATGAACCCTACATCAGGATCACTTCCTCAACCGACCACTCACCCATTACACTCACCTCCTCAGAAGTCTACACCGCACTGAGTCGGATCAATGTGCGTAAGGCTGCTGGACCAGACGGTATTCCTGGGCGTGTCCTCAAAGCATGTGCAGAACAGCTCGCTGGGGTATTCACAGACATTTTCAACCTGTCCCTTAACCTAGCAGCTGTGCCAACATGCTTTAAAACCACCTCTATTGTGCCAGTGCCGAAACACTCCAGCCCAACATCCCTGAATGACTACCGCCCGGTAGCACTCACACCCATCATCATGAAGTGCTTCGAGCGGTTGGTCCTGGCACATCTGAAAGACTCTCTGCCATCCACACTGGACCCACATCAGTTTGCCTACCGTGGTAACAGGAGCACAGAAGACGCACTCTCCATAGCACTGCACTCTGTACTCACACACCTGGACAATAAAAACACTTATGCACGATTGCTGTTTGTTGACTTCAGCTCAGCATTCAACACTGTCATACCCTCTAAGTTAATGATCAAACTTAGAGACCTGGATATAGACACGTCTCTCTGTAACTGGGTTATGGACTTTCTGACTAACAGACCTCAGAATGTTAGATCAGACCACATTTGCTCCACCACCGTCACACTCAACACTGGTGTACCACAGGGCTGTGTGCTGAGCCCCTTCCTCTACTCCCTTTTCACTATCGACTGTAGGCCTGTGAACAGATCCAACGCCATCATCAAATTTGCAGATGACACCACAGTGATCTAACAACAATGATGAGACTGCCTACAGGGAGGAGATACAGCATCTGGCCACGTGGTGCACCAACAATAATCTGCTCCTTAACACCGACAAGACCAGGGAGCTCATTGTGGACTTCAGGAAGGGACTAACAGGCTCACATGATCCCATCTACATCAATGGGATGGCCGTCGAGCCTGTATCATCCTTCAAGTTCCTGGGGACCCACATCTCCAAGGACCTTTCCTGGACCACCAACACCTCCAGCCTGGTCAAGAAGGCTCACCAGCGCCTATTTTTCTTAAGGCAACTTAAGAAGAACCAGCTGTCATCAGCCGTCTTGGTGAACTTCTACCGCTGCACAATAGAAAGCATCCTGACAAACTGTGTCACAGTCTGGTATGGAAGCTGCTCTGTTGCGGAGCGTAAGGCACTGCAGCGGGTGGTGAAAACTGCCCAACGCATCACAGGGACCACACTGCCAGCCATAGAGGACATCCAGAGGAAACACTGTCTGCGCCGAGCACGCTGTATTCTTAAAGATTCCTCTCACCCTGCTCACAGACTGTTTTCTCTCCTGCCTTCTGGCAGGCGCTTCAGGCTCCCCCGGACAAAAACCAGCAGACTAAAGAACAGCTTCTTCCCCAGAGCTGTCTCCCTCTTGAACTCTGCTCCCCACTGACTTTTTGCCCCCCTAATACACCCCACTCTCCTCTCCTCATAACTCAGACTCATCATAATCACTGCACTACTTAACATTTGCACATTTAAAAATTGCACATATTCATTGCACTGATTCATTTATTTGAACTGTGCACACCTACTGCACATGTACATTTGTAAATGATGTACACATCCACTGTACATATACACTTGTAATTATGCTTATCTATCTGCACACTTCTGATTATTAATAGCAACCTGTACATTTATCCATCTATTGTAAATCTCTGTTCATAGCTAACACAACCTGTATATAATGTTGATAGTACATCCATTTGTAAATATCACCATAGTTTTTCTATAACTGCACTTTATAACTTATACCTGTGTCCTGCACTTGCTGCTATTGCACTCCTGGTTAGACCTAAACTGCATTTCGTTTCCTTGTACTTGTACATGTGTGATGACAATAAAGTTGAATCTAATCTAATCTAATCTTTTGAATTTGACTATTTTAACACGCTATTAGTTTGTTGGTTAATACAGCAATCAGAAATTGCGTGAATGATTCATTACACAAATTCAGACTGATAATTTGTGATTTCATTTGTGATTTTGAGTCTTTTAATAAATGATTCAAATGACTAATTTGCTTTTGAATTGGACTATTAACATGCTATATGTTTGTTGTTTAATACAGCGATCAGAAATTCATTGAGTGATTCTTTACACTAGTTCAGACTGATAATTTATGAAGAATAAATGAAAAGAATGAATGAAATGAGTTGTTTGATTTTGAGCTGGGCTATATTTAGTGTGCTACTGTATATGCATGTTTCATGCTGCTGTCAGAAATTCAGGGAAATTAAAACTGATTACCTGCTATTTCAAGACCAGGGGGTTCAAGTTATTGATTCTGTCAAAATTAAAAATCTGGCTCGCATGAATCGTTTACTATTTATTTGTGCTACACTTTAATTTTTGAATCATGATACTGATTCACCAAGGAAGTCATGCATTTAATAGTACTTTTATATTTATTCACTCATGTTTTATGTGTGTTGTTCACTCAAAAAAAGATTTATCCTGCTTGTTCAAACTCATTTAAAATGAGCTGAATCAACAGAGTTCTCCAGTTCTCACTTTTTTGAGGGACGACTTAAATTTGTATGGTTAATCCACTTAAATTTGTAAAAACAATTAGGTTAACTTAATACATTTGTGGCGGTTCATTTCGCTGTGGTGACCCCTGAAATAAAGAGGCTAAGCCGGAGGAAAATGAACGAATGAATGAGTAATCAATTTGTGTTGGGACAACATAAAGTAATTGTGTGAAATCCAGGATTTTTTACAGTGTTGCAATGACTGTAATTGAGTAATTGTTCTCAGGAATTGTCAATTAGTAAGTAGTTTTAAAAATGTGTGCTTTTTATTTCCCTTCAGTACATTTTTAGTGCTGTATCGGTACTTTTACTCCACTGTTTCTTCAACCTGCAGTCACTATATTTTTTTCTTGTCTATGGGGATTGGCTAAAGTAGAAAAAAACAGTCCTGTGATTCCAGTCCAATCGATTGATAATAAGTTTGCATCATAGCGAACAATTTCAAGACATGTTCGGAAAGTGTCCGAAAAGATGTCCAAATCTTCACACGCAAAGACCCTGAGACTGTTAAGACCAGGGGTCACCAATCTTGGTCCTGGAGGGCCGGTGTCCCTGCAGGGTTTAGCTCCAACTTGCCTTAACACACCTGCCTGGGTGTTTCAAGTATACCTAGTAAGACCTTAATTAGCCTGTACAGGTGTGCTTGATTAGGGTTAAAGCTAAAATCTGCAGGACACCAGCCCTCCAGGAACAAGTTTGGTTACCCCTGGTTTAGACGGTATGTCACTAATGAGAAGATGACGGAAATTGTGAAATGGCTTTAAACAATCACTGAATGCACTACAGAATGTTACGTTTTCACACCCATGCAAAAACTGCATGTAAACACAAGCTTTTCACAGCTTAAGACTTACTAATCTTGAGTATTTTTTAAAGGGTTACAGTACTTTTTACTCATGCTTTGAGTTATATTTACAACAGATACCTTTTTCTGCACTACATTTTTGGCCAAGTAATGGTACTTTTACATGAGTATGATTTTTCAGTACTCTTTCCGCCACTGCTCTCCAGATACAAAATGCATGTTAAGGCTGGATATAAAGTGGCATATTTGTCATGCATTTATCCAGGAGTCATTATGAGAAAAGAGGCCTTCTCGGATACGGAGATGTGCTTTTGATTTCAGTTTTGGTCCCTTAACATGAGCTCATGGTGTTTAGGGTTTACAGCGTGGTTTTTCAGCGTGTGTGTTCATGTGGAAATGCCACGGCTCTTTAATTTGTATATCAAAGGTGTTTGCTGGCAGTGTGTTTGTGTTTTTTCTTTTTACTAACAGCTGTGTCTACACTGCTGGTGGCGACGTGACGCTCCGCATTTGTTGTGTCATGTTAGTGTAGACCATTTCTGTCAGTATAGATATGGTCACTCACTACAATAGGGGTTTTCTAGTTTTGTTGCATCTAGTTTGCATTATACACTAGGGCATAGTTTCAATAAGCTACAGTTTAAGTATTAATGACATTGTCGTCTTCGATGGGAAGTTTTTTTTTTTTTTCGCCATGTTTGCTGTTCAGTGACATGATTGTTTTTGTGATGGTAACATTCGTGTTTTGTTGCATAAATATTCTTTGAATATTGCCATTTATTTTCACAACACTTTAGGGCTTTTAGGGACTGAAGACATCAGTTGACAAAGTGTTTTATGTGTAATTTTGTCCCATTCTTCCTGCAAACAAATTTTAAGGTGGTGTCTTTTGTCGCATTTTGCGCTTCAAAATGCTCCACACATTCTCTATTGGAGACAGGTCAGGACTGCAGACAGGCCAGTCAAGTACCTGTATCCTCTTCCTCCACAGCCAGGAGTTTGTAATGGGTGCAGAATGTGGTTTTGCATTGTCTTGTTGAAATATGCGTGGGCGTCCCTGGCAAACTGGCGATCCTCTGTCCATCTTTGCTCCTTGGGGACTAGACATTTCTTAAAGGCTGCTTTTGTACCAAATCATAATTACAATCACCTGTTGACATCACCTGTTTCAAATCACATTATTATTTAACTTCATTTCACTTCATGTTTTTGCTTGATCCATCAAAATAACAATCATATTAGCCTATGTTTTAATCAGGTATGGCCTTAGTTTTTAAAAAAAAAAAACTATGTAGACTAAGAAATGCTAATGAAAGTCTAAGAAAGGCGGTTCGTCCATTTTACAGCAGGGGTGCATTTCCCATCACAACATCAGGACTGCAGTCAGATCATGAAGCAGATTAATGTTGATCTTTTTTGTCGAGGTGTCAGTGCAGAAATGAACAAAACAATAGGCCTAATAAAAAATATTATAGTATTAAAATATGATAAAAATCAAATTTTCTAATGGATAAACACCACTCCATAATATTTCAGCATGTTTTCACTTTCATATTAGACATTAAGCACACATTTACCACTAGAAATGACATCTCGCCCTACTCATAATTCTCTCTTTATATAGCTGTATATAACTATTACACAACCATAATACACTATGATATAGCCTGGTTCATTAGTTCTTTTAATCGTTTTGTTTTCTCACTCGATCCGAGACCACCTCATTCAGGTGATCTCGGGCCGATTGATTTTGTCGCAGACCCAAGCGCAATTGCGGCATTCATATATGCCAGATAACCTGCGCTTACTGGGCAAACAAGACTGGTTCCGAAACAAATGCCTGGGTGTGAAAGCACCCTGTATTTGCACACAATTGACAAACCGTTGCAGACAAATTAGACTTTAGTGACAAGGCAACACCCAATTGGGCCAGTAATCATGCTGTATACTGTCCCGAGCATTTTGCACGCTGGCCCCAGGCCAGAGACACAGACTCACGAGCCCACACAGCTTGGAGTGAACCAAACGGGTTGTATTTCTCGAGTGGACAGCGACAATGCCCATTGCAACAAACACAACAAGTTGTTTTCTTGTATAAGCGGAAACGCAAGCAATCTGGCTAAGTGAAAGTATCTTTCAGAAGCGCATTAACTGCAATAAAAAGCAATAAAGCATTTTTGACTGCTTGGCTACTAACGGTAACATTACATTATCCACATCGTTATGCCAGCAGTCAATCACCTAAATTAGTGTAACATTAATAAGTAAATAAACACACACATTCATTTACAAGGAAAACAGTATTTTTTTCTGCAGTAGCCTAAATAAATCTTAAACATTAAAAATGCTTTTACATCAGCTGTATTTACAAATATAGCCTATGAATATACTAATAATAAACTATGCTTATTAAGAAATTATAAAAACAGCTTGTTTTTACATAGCAAGATGCTCCAAAGCTGTATTAAAAACACAGATAACTCCCAAAACAGTTAACTAATGTGTTTTAAAAAATCATAAACATATCTCATACTGCATTTTGCAGCTCAAAGAGGATATTTTTAACTGCAGGGAGCACAATAAACCAAGAAAGGTCCCAAAAAAAACATACAAAAAGTATCGATAAGAGAACCGTTAAAGTACCGAACTGATAAGTGGCATCAATAAAAGCATTAATATTGTTAAAACCTTAACAATACCCATCTCTAGTCCTTGTTAACGATCCCTGATATATTTATATATATATATATATTTTTTTTTTTTTTATTTATTTATATAATTATATTTTTGATTATTATTACTATAGTTTGTTTGTTTTGTTCCCAGTGGTTATATGTTCCTAAAAAATCTATAAAAACAAAGTATCATTTTAATTTTTATTTTGTTACATTAACTGCAGATTTGGCTTCAGTACTGAATAAAATAATGTATATGCACAAATATGATTTTGTATAGCTTCCAATAGAACATATTATTAAAAAAATATTCATGAGGCGTGTATTCATTTATGCTGTTCCTTTTTTTTTATTAGAAAATTATTGTAAAATCTGATTGTCTATTCAAATGAAAAGTGTTATCAATTGTCGATTGCATTGTAGCATTATTCTTCATATCAATATGTTTTAAAATATTTGATTAAAAAATTAAATAAAATCTGTGTTGTGTGTATATCAATATCAATAAATATTTAGATTTATCTACATAACAGAATAACCTGATTAAAAAGACGGCTGCATGTCATCAAACAAACCAAAAAAAAAATCAGTGTGTGTGTGTGTGTGTGTGTGTGTGTGTGTGTACCGAAAACCTGTGGAACATCATGTACTTTACCTCTCACCTGCACCACAAATGGGAGCATATACATTTCTTGCAAGAATCAGAGTGTATTGTATAGAGTCTATATTGCAAGCATGTGTCTGTGTGTGGGCATTTTTGCAGCTCTTTATGTTAAACCTGCAACCACTGAGCTGGCATGCCTGACCTCACTCAGCCACCAATGGAAAGCACCGCTCTCTCCCCTCCATCTCTCTCTTTCTCTCTCTCATGTAGGTGCTGTGGTTCACCTTCTCTAGTCCGTAAACAGGATGCTCACTCGACCTGTGTGAATATGAACTTCAGTATGACTAGCTGTTTGTGTTATTTATATATATATCTCAGTATTGTGTCATTATACCAGCAAGTGCATGTGTGTTTATTGCTATTAAGACTTCTTTTCTGCAGTGTCAGTGGAGGTTTTTAGCATGTCATTATCTCATTTTTAGATTTACAGAATGATTTATTTCTAAATAAGAGGAGATTATACATTCATTATCATTATTTAATTTTTGATATATTTATAATTCTGCAATTTAAGGGTCTCTGCAGCTTTTTTATCATGCAAATGGATGTGGAATAAATATTTAACTACATATTTAAAAAAAAAAAAAAAAAAAAAGCAGAAAATATTGATCATATTTAATGCTTTTTTTCTTGCACTTTCATGCCATGCATTAAATGCAACATGCACTTTACCACAGCCACACACACACACAATGCAACTCCATATTGCATGCAAACTAATGTTTTTGAATTTGTAGCTACAGATTGATTTAAAACAATGGAAAATATTACAAATAGCTGTGTGTGTGTGATATATATTAGTATTGTGTCATTATACTCACTTTCCAGCAGGTGCATGTGTGTTTATTGCAATTAAGACTTTTATTCTGCAGTGCCAGTGTCAGTGGAGGTTTTTAGCATGTCATTATCTCATAAAAACTCATATTTGAGGATTTTTTAGCTTTACAGAATGATTTATTTCTAAATAAGAGGAGATTTAAATTCCTTATTGTGCTTTTTAATGCATTTTCATTCAGTTCAACGTGTACAGTACTCACTTTCCCACAAATGCATGTGTGTTTGTTGTGTTTGAGTCTTATTGTGCATGCTGTGCAGAGTTATTTAGCAGTACTGCATGCAAACTGATATTGATTGAATATGTAATTACAGATATATTGAAAACCAAAGAAAATATTGCTAATTTTTAATAGGGATGCTGCGATCAGTATTTTTGCAGCCGATACCGAGTACCGATTCCTTATGATGGTAATCGGCCGATACTGAGTACTGATGCTAATGCTTCAAGCTTCATAATGCATAAAGCACATTTTCAGTCCAAGTGTAATACTTAAGTGGAGATCTTGCCTAACCTCAGAGAATAAATTAAAGATGTTGCATGTAATTCCTTAAACATGTCATTTATAACCATATAGTGTGGACATGTCATGGTCAGAAGCAACTTTACAGAACGAAATAGATAAAACAGATTTCTAATGGCAAGGAAAATCCCTAATAAAGCAATTTGGAAACATTACAAATCATGGAAGAAGAATTCAACATGTTTCAATGAAGTTTGGAGCACATAAGGAGTTAAAATGCACACCTATAAATCCATTACTTCTTTACTAAGAGGAAATGAGAAGTTCAAATGCAAAAGCCGCTAAACGTCACTTCCGCCAAAAATGAGATAGACATTGAGCGAATGCTTTAGGCATGTAGTAGATGTTCAACAAATATTTTTGCTTCAAATCATCTGTATCACATCGTCAGCGCATTCAGGAATAACAGTTTGTTGGCAAAAGCCTTTAAACGCCACTTGCCTTTGACAGCAAAAGCCGCTATATCTCGAGAACCAATCAGAAGGTGCGAATGGAATCATGTTTTTAATGTAGCAGCGGCTGATACATCAGCTTTTATGAGGAGACTGTTTAATTCTGCTTCAGAAATAGATTTTAAAAGATGGAGTTTGATGAACTGCATAAACCTGTCCAACTGTCACTGAATGGCAAGTGAAAATCTCAAAACTCTGTGCATTATAAGAAAAAGAAGTGCGTTGTGTGGGAAGTGTAGCATGCATTCATAATGTTTTTTTGCACAGTGACGCTACTTTGAATGAGTCTGATTTACTATGCATTAAACGGCAACTCCTATTCATGAAAGACGAAGTTAAGATGCTGTTCTTTTATCCCACGTGGACGCTATGAGGATATACAAGAGACAATAAAAAGAGACCAGGAAAAGTGCCTGAGAGAGGCATCCTATTTTTGTCCAGTAGGCCTACTTGTGTTTTATTTGCTAATATAAGCTATTTTTATTTTTACATTATATTTTTAAGATAAATATAAAGTATAAAACTATACGTTTTTTTTCTTCATACTATGTCTAATAAGATATTTCTATTAATGGACACTGCACAGATATTGATGTTTTACAATGTTTTACGCTACATTATTTGAATCTAACAAGCTCAGTTTACAATATTATTTACATTGCTTTACTTGCATCTCAACAATGTCATTTCTGCATCTCAACAAGGTCATTTCTGATATTTGGGATTTAGATTTAATTAATGTCCATTTTAATAATATTGATTAATGCACTTACTTGATTTGATTCATTCATTTTCATTCTGCTTAGTCCATGGTTTATCAGGGGTTACCACAGGGGAATGAACTGCCACTTGACAGATTTATGTATTTTTAATTATATGTGGATTGTGTAATGTGTTTTATGTTTGGTAAAATAATTAGCATCTCTAGTGATTTTTTAGCTAATTACACTGTCTTATCCCAATAGGTGGATTTAGAGGGTTTTGCATAAAAAGCACAAGTGGATTTAGCTGGTTTGGACACAAAAGAAAATCTACCCTGTTAAAAACCAAAGAATTGTCTAAAGTGACATTTTTGAAAACAAGTTGTTTTATTTACCAGCTAATAACCTTATCATTACATATTAAATGAAACTTCTGAACCTAATCAGAGGAGCCTGATAGAAAATGCTCATTTACAAAAAAAGGGTTTGATGGATTTAGAGGGTTTTGCATCTGAACTCTTCAAATAGGTCAATAAACTACTGCTTATTATAATATGTATATTACTAGAAGTTAGATTATTAAATATTCAAGAAAAAAAACATAAAAAAATATTTCCCTATATTTCCGGCCAGGACTTAATGAACTTGCAATATTGTTGAAAACACAGAACATTCAGTTCTGATATGTAAAAAGATTTCAGCTCTTATGTGTCCGCTGCTTGTAAACTGGTAAACAAACACTTGTGATCGTTTCATGAGATCTGAGCATCCCTAATTTTTAATGCTCTTTTTAATGCGCTTTCATGCCATGCATTAAATGCAACATGCATACTTTACCACAACCACACACACACACACACACACACACACACACACACACACACACACACAAAATGCAACTCCATGTTGCATGCATGGAATTTGTAGCTACAGACTGATTTAAAACAATGGAAAATATTACAAATAGCTGTGTGTCTGTGATATATATCAGTATTGTGTCATTATACTTATACTTTCCAGCAAGAGCATGTGTGTTAGGGCTTACTCACACTATGCTATCCGATCCATGCCCAGGCCCGTTTCCCTGATCGTTTGAGAAGTGTGAGTGCTCTGAATCGGGCTCAGGCACGGTACACTTGGGCGGCCCTGGCCCGGTTGGAAGAGGTGGGCCAGAGCACGATTTACTTGGGAAACTGAAAGCGAGACGTGACTTTTTAAGGGACTGTTTGATATGGATTAATTAATCATTCGTACTGTTCAATGAACGCAAACTGTCATAGATTATTAAAGACGCAAACCCCTCACTGCACGTCAGCTGCAGCTTCAGCAAACTTCCTAATTCCTGCAGCACGAGGACTTTATGATTGTTTATGAGCGTCAAAAGTGGCTGATCTGTTCGGCGAAATATTAGATTGCATGTCACCGCATATCAAACGACTTAAACGATATAACTAAAGAAATCTCCACTGTGCTGAGTGAGAGCGCTTACTGAGCAGCGCATCATCGATGACGTAAGCGTGCCCAGGCCCGAATGTAATGTGAGTGCGGGCCATCGGGGGAGACGGGAGGGGGGACAAGCGTGCTTTGGCCCGGTTCAAGGCAACTGTACATAGTGTGAGTATGGCCTTAATAGCTTTAACGACTTCTTTTCTGCAGTGCCAGTGTCAGTGGTGGTTTTTAGCATGTCGTTATCTCATGTAAACTGATATTTTTGGATTTTTTAGCTTTACAGAATGATTTATTTCTAAGTAAGAGGAGATTATAAATAAATTATTGTGCTTTTTAATGCATTTTCTTTGAGTGCAATGTGTACTGTACTCACTTTCCAGGAAATGCATGCGTTTATTGCATTTGAGTCTTATTGTGCATGCTGTGCAGCTTTATTTGTCATTATTACATGCAAACTGATGTTGAATGAGTATTTAATTACAGATTTATTGAAAACCAAAGAAAATATTGATCATTTTTATGCTTTATTTAATGTCCTTCATGCCATGCATTAAATGCAACATGCAGACTTTACCACAACTACACACACACACACACACCAAATGTAAATCCATTTTGCATTTAAACAAGTGTTTTTGAATTTGTAGCTACAGACTGATTTAAAGCAATGGAAAATATTACAAATAGCTGTGTGTGTGTGTGATATACAGTGCATCTGGAAAGGATTCATAGCGCTTCACTTTTTTACTCATTTTTTATGTTACAGCCTTACTCCAAAATGGATTACATTTTTTTTTCTAAATAAGAGGAAATTATAAATTCATTATTGTGCTTTTTAATGTATTTTCATTGTGCAACGTGTGAACTGTACTCAGCAAATGCATGTGTTTATTGTATTAGAGTCTTATTGTGCATTCCAAGGGTCTATGCAGATTTATTTATCATTATTGCATGCAAACAGATGTTGAATAAATATTTAATTACAGATTTATTGAAAACCAGAGAAAGTATTGACTATTGATCATTTTAATGCACTTTCATGCCATGCAATAAATGCAACACACTCACAATGCAACTCCATGATGCATGCAAACTATTGTTTTTGAATTTGTAGCTACAGACTGATTTAAAACAATGGAAAAAATATAAATAGCTGTGTGTGATATATATCAGTATTGCGTCATTATACTTATACTTTCCAGTAAGTGCATGTGTGTTTATTGGGATTAAGACTTATTTTCTGCAGTGCCAGTGGAGGTTTTTAGCATGTCATTATCTCATGCAAACTCATATTTTCAGATTTTTTAGCTTGACAGAATGTTTTATTTCAAAATAAGAGGAAATATCTAAAGTCATTATTGTGCTTTTTAATGTATTTTCATTCAGTAAAACATGTGTACTGTACTCACTTTCCAGCAAATGCATGTGTGTTTGTTGTATTTGGGTCTTATTCTGCAACTTAAGCACCTAGACAGATTTATTCAGCATTATTGCATGCAAACTGACGTCAAATGAATATTTAACTACAGATTTATTAAAAACCAAATAAAATATTGATCATATTTAATGCTCTTATTAATGCATTTTCATGCCATGCATTAAATGCAACATGCACACTTTACCACAGCCACGCACACACAAAATGAAACACTAGTTGCATGCAAACTAGTGTTTTTGAATTTTTAACTGTAGATTTATTGAAAACATTGGAAAAAATCAATTTTTTAATACACATTTTAAATGCAATTTCATGCTGTCAATTAAATGCAACAAGCACACTTTACCACAGATGTACTCTTTAAAATAAATCAGGTAAAATGTGGATTAACCCAACACTTTTTAATAAAAAAAATGTATTTAATTAATTTTGTTTCATTTTAAAGTTGACAATTTTCCATAGTTTACCCAAATTTGGGTTAAAAGCATTTGTTTTTTACTAATTTTGCGGTTTTCTTACTCTGTCAAGATTACAGAAAATACAGCTTTAAATAAATACATAATTAAGTCTGATATTCCTCCATCTTTGGGAGGATTGAGTGACACAGGAAGCGTGCTCTCTTTTTTTTCATCTGTGCTTCTCCATCTCTCTCCCTCCCTCTCTCTCGTTCTATCTGTTATATGTGTTTTCTCAGTACTGTGTAAAGCTGTGGTGGGGCTTTCGAGAGCAGCAGTAAAGGTCAGAGTGATCGACACTGTGTTTTAGCAGCTCACAGAGAAAGAGAGCGAGTGAGAGGTGAATAAATGAAGCTGTATAAAAATAAAGCCGAAAACCAAGTGCAAACCAATCTGACCTATAGGGATCTGTCTTTAGACTGTGTGTGTGTGTGTGTCTGTGCAGGTATTTGTGACATATCAGGACACAAATATGTGCATAATGACATTGGTATTACAAGGAGAAGGTGAATTATGAGGCCGCTGCTGATGTCCTCATTTTCAAAAGGCTTATAGAGGATACAGAATGAGGTTGAGACAGTAATACTGCATATTTTCCTATAAGGAGTAGGGTTAGGGTGGAAAATACTGTTTAAAACAATAAACATAAATCACAAAAACAAAATTCAGTACCAATTGATTCCTAAATAATAAAAAAAATCCATTTCCCAATAGTGTTTGAGCACTGTTGAGCGTGTTCTTAAGCAGCGCTGATTTGCCGTTGTGTTCACGTGCTCAACAGAAATGACTGTGATTGGCCATGAAGGTCATCAGTTCATCGAACTCACCACTGTTTACTGAGTGTAACCATAGATAAAGGGACACTGGAGCGATTCAAAGTCACGTTAGTCAGGTGGTTTGTCTGTAAGCTGACATACGAGCAAACCACTGATGAATCGCAGCCTTAAAGTACTCCAGTGTCCTTGTATCTGTGTTTACACTCAGTAAACAGCGGTGAGTTTGGTGAACTGATGACCTTCACGGCCAATCAAAGTAATTTCTGTTGAGCATGTGAATACAATAAACATCAGCGCTGTTTAAAAACGCAATCAGTAGCGTTTAAATGTTAGCGGGAAATTAAGGTTTTAAAAATTTCAGTACCAATAGGTACCAAATTCCAGTATTGTAACTACCCTAGTGTGTGTGTGTTTAAAATGAAATGCTGAAAAACTTGAAAACTGTGTATGGGTGTGTATGTGTGCGTTTAAAATTAATTACTTAAACTATGGAGCCAGATCAGTCTCAAAAATAATACATTAACAAAATAAAATTCGTGCATGCACAGAAAAAAAAAATCCAATTTGAAAATTTAAAACACAATTAAAAAATACAACACAAGTAAATCACAAGTAAAAATCATCAATATTTTTGGAAAATGATGCGTATTTACGAATTGTGTTTTGAATTTACAAATTGAATTTGTGTATTTTCGAATTGTTTAAAATTTACAAATTAGATTTGTGTATTTGCAAATTGTTTTAAAGTTACAAATTGGATTTGTGTATTTATGAATCGTGTTTTGAAGTTACGAATTGGATTTGTGTATTTATGAATCGTGTTTTGAATTTACGA
>CAIGQZ010000427.1:31679805-31701075 GCA_903798205.1 Danio tinwini
ATATATATATATATATATATATATATATATATATATATATATATACAGTTGAAGTCAGAATTATTAGCCCCCCTAAATTATTAGTCCCCTGTTAATTTTTTTCCCCAATTTCTGGTTATTGGAGAGAAGATCTTTTTCATCACATTTCTAAACATAATAGTTTTAATAACTGATTTATTTTATCTTTGCCATGATGACAGTAAATATTATTTGATCAGATATTTTTCAAGACACTTCTACACAGGTTAAGGTGAAATTTAATTAGGTTAACTAGGCAGGTTAGGATAATTAGGCAAGTTATTGTATAATGATGGTTTGTGCGGACTATCTGAAAAAATATAGCTTAAAGGGGCTAATAATTTTGACCTTAAAATGGTGTTTAAAAAATAAAAAAACAGCTTTTATTCTAGCCGAAATAAAACAATTAAGACTTTCTCCAGAAGAAAAAATATTATCAGACATACTGTGAAAGTTTCCTTGCTCTATTAAACATAATTTGGGAAATATAAAAAAAAAAATAAAAGAAAATTAAAAGGGGGGCTAATAATTCTAATTCTGAATTCTCTTTATATATATAGTATAGAGAGTAGCAATGCGATATGGTTATACACCGGCACTGGCGGGAGGTGTGCATTGGCATGAGGCCACAGGCAGAGTGCCTTAGGCCGTACTCACACTATGTACAGTTGCCTTGAACCGGGCCAAAGCATGCTTGTCCCCCCTCCCATCTCCCCCGATGGCCCGCACTCACATTACATTCGGGCCTGGGCGCGCTTACGTCATCGACGATGCGCTGCTCAGTAAGCGCTCTCACTCAGCACAGTGGAGATTTCTTTAGTTATATCGTTTAAGTCGTTTGTATTTCGCCGAACAGATCAGCCACTTTTGACACTCATAAACAATCATAAAATCCTTGTGCTGCAGGAATTAGGAGGTTTGCTGAAGCTGCAGCTGTGGTGCAGTGAGGGATTTGCGTCTTTAATAATCTACGACAGTTTGCGTTCATTGAACAGTACGAATGATTAATTAATCCATATGAAACAGTCCCTTAAAAAGTCACGTCTCGCTTTCAGTTTCAGGCTCAGGCGGGTTACCCTTACAGTGTAAGTGCAAGCTTGCAAGTAAACCGTGCTCAGACCCACCTCTTCCAACCAGGCCAGGGCCACCCAAGTGAACCGTGCCTGAGCCCGATTCAGAGCACTCACAATTCTCAAACGATCTGGGAAACAGGCCTGGGCACGGTTCGGATAGCATAGTGTGAGGACGATTTACAGCCACATCGCACTGCTACTCGTGTGATATTGCGTTTATACAACAGTTTCACAGCATAATCGTGTATATAAAGAAGAAAATCAAACACGGAGAGTCTCAAAACCCTTTTGTAAGAGGAACTAGTTTCTTCCACCATTCATTCCCATCTGCAGCTGACGGTCAGAACAGCAGAAACTGTTACTAATTCACCAACGTTACTTTAGAGCTTGTGTTTGAATGATTCTCTAGCTAGTGTAATATTCAAAGTGATGAAAAAACAAGTTTTTTTGCTCACATTTTAAGTTTATAAGGCTGAATGACATGAAATGCCATCAGACTACAGACATTTCCCAGTGTTTCTCTGTTGCAATCGGGAGATCACAATAATTAACGCCAAAAAAGCCAAAGCAGCACAATCACTACCAGATTACTGTTGTGTTTGCAATTAGGAAAAACGTTAAACACATGCGGGCATTTTTTCTTTCTTTCTTTTTACTGAGCTAGTCTGCAGTAACGAAAAGAGAGACACATTAGAAACAAACAGATGGCCAACCTGTGTGTTACTGTTTATTATGTAGTTTTTCTACTATTTTATAATCATCTGTATTGATATTTTACATTAAAATAATTATTTCCTAAATTTATTCTAAAAGTATATCCGGTATATCAGATCTCTATATGAATTGCAGAGTAATCCAAACCATTACTGTTTGCTCGCCTTCCTGTGCACGTGTCAGTATTAATAGTGCATTTTTCCACTGTTGTTGTTCCTCTGCAGCATCTGCGTCTGTCTTTAACTGAATGGGGTCAGTGTCGTGTGCAGCACCTGCGCTTTCCTTCAGTCATGGACATGTTGAGTCACTTCCGCAACTGTCCCATCCCGCTGGAGTGTGGAGCCGCCTGTGATGTCATGCTGGCCAATTATGTGCGCGTCAACCCCACACACACAGGTGAGGCGCTTAAGATGTCGTCTATACAGTTGAAGCAAAATTATTGGCCCCCCTTGCAATATTTTTTAAATGAAAATTCCCACAGTAATATTTTTTTCTTGTGGAGAGAGAAAGCCTTATTTGTTTTATTTAAGCAGTTTTTTTTATTTATATATATATATATTTTAAGGTCAATATTACTAGCAATATTTTTTTCGAATGTCTACACTACCTGAAAAAGTCTTGTCACCTATCCAAGTTTTAGGAGCAACAAATAATAACTTGACTTCTAGTTGATCATTTGGTATCAGAAGTGGCTTATATGAAAGGCAAAGGCCTCTAGATTACGCTTATTTGACCAAAATAAAATATGATAATGCCTTGATTTTTAATGATTTAATTAGGACAGTAAGGTCTGACTTTGCTTAGACAAAAGTATTGTCACTTAACAGAAATAATGATCAGTATAGAATATAAAGTCATGGTGCCATGGAAAAAATAGTTAATATTGTGTATGACTCCCATGAGCTTGGAGGACTGCATCCACACATCTCTGCAATCACTCAAATCACTTATTAATAAAGTCATCTGGAATGGCAAAGAAAGCCTTCTTGCAGGACTCCCAGAGTTCATCAAGATTCTTTGGATTCATCTTCAATGCCTCCTTCATCTTACCCCAGACATGCTCAATAATGTTCAGGCTGTTGATGTTGCCATCCACTCTGTATTATTGCATTGCTGTCAAAATCAGTTACAAAAAGTTACAGTTATTAGTTTACCATAGGTTTATTAGTTGCTAAATACTGTAACTAATTAACTAGTAACTAATATCTTTTAAGAGTTAAAGTTATTATATATAAGCATATTTGACTTGCAGTTATATAGGTGATGTCTACATAACCTAACAAAAGTCTTGTCATCAATCCCAGTTGTAAGAGCAACAAATTAACTTGACTTCTAGTTGATCATTTGGAAAAGTGGCAGAAGGTAAATTTTTCCCATGAATCATCTCTTGAACTGCATCCCAATCATCACAAATACTGCAGAAGACCTACTGGAACCCACATGGACCCAAGATTCTCACAGAAATCTGTCATGTTTGGTAAAGTAAAAATCATGTTTTGGGGTTACATTCAGTACGGAGGCTTGTGAGAGATCTGCAGAGTGGATGACAACATCAACAGTCTGAGGTATCAAGACATTTGTGCTGCCCATTACATTACAAACCATAGGAGAGAAGCAAAGAAGGTCACGGTGCCCCGGGATTGGTCAACCCAGTCACCAGACATGAACATTATTAATCATGTCAGGGGTAAGATGGAGGAGACATTGAAGATAAATCCAAAGAATCTTGATGAACTCTGGGAGTCCTGCAAGAACGCTTTCTTTGCCATTCCAGATGAGTTTATTAAGTGATTTGAGTCATTGCAGAGATGTGTGGATGCAGTCCTCCAAGCTCATGGGAGTCATACACAATATTAAATCTGTTTCCACTGCACCATGACTTTATATTCTACACTGTATGTTTTATTTTGGTCAAATAAGCGTAATCTAGAGGCCTTTGCCTTTCATATAAGCCACTTCTGATAACAAATGGTCAACTAGAAGTCAAGTTATTATTTGTTTTTCCTAAAACTTGAAGAAGTGACAAGACTTTTGTCAGGGAGTTTATGTGTACATGTGAATGAAGTGTATTTGTGTATTAAGCGTATGTATTTTACATTTATCAGCAGTACATTTAAATATAGAAAATATAATAACATTTAGTACAATCACTTATTTTTTATGTATTTAGAAAGTATAGAATTACAGAGTAATTGAATATAATTTTTAATGTTCATCTTTTACATAAGCATTATTTCCCCCTGATTGGACCTTTTATTTTTGCCAAATGTATGCACCACAGGTGTTCTGAAATACCTAAATATTTCAACACTTATTTTTTGCTGATTTAGAAACTGAGAAACGTCTGCCGAATGATGTAAATGGTGAAAAATATCTGTCATTAAGATTTGACATAGCAGTAATGCATCTAAAAATGCACAGTTTCTGTCACACAGAGCTCGGCATGATCCGTTTCCCTGTTGTGTTTTGTGGTTTAGATGGGTTTTAGTAGTTCAGTGACTACTAAAACTGCACTCAAGCACACACTCATCCATACACACTTACATGCATATCATCAGAACTACAGATGAACATGTTATCAAGTCTCTGTTTCCTGTAGTCCCACCCACGCCAGCTGTAATGATGTGGACACATGCTCTAATACATGCGCACATGTAATTTCTTATGCTTTAACACACACACACACATACACACACGCATTCTTCAGACATCTACAACACACACTGGAACATGCAAATGCTGTGAATACAGTGCCCTCTATGGGAAACTGGGAGTATTTCATGGTATTGAGTTTGTTTGTTTTTTTTATATGAAACAACTGTCCATTTAACCAGCTTAAGTTTCTTTCAGTTTGAGTTTCTTTCATGTGTTGAACACAAAAGAAGGTATTTTGAAAAATGTTGGAAATTGGAATCCATTGACATTAGTACATGTGTAATTATGCATAATTGCATGTAAATAAGCTTAAACCTAACCGCATTAGACCTAACCATAGGGAGTTAGAACATGTAGTTATCTCAGTAATTAAATGAATAATTACACTCCACCACATTCTAATCCTAACCATATATGAAGTACATTCAAGTACAAAAAGAACAGCGTGAAAGCCAATATTAATTACAATAAGCTATGCGTAATTACGTGGATATATTCTTAAACCTAACCACATTCTAACCCTTACCTTATTGTACATATAGTAATTAAATTAGTAAGTGTTTTATTATTTAGTAAATTAATAATAATATTAAGTGTAATTTACAATATTTACTGCATTCTAACCCGAATCATAAACAGAAAGTACATGTACAAGTTTAAATAGAACAACTTTAATTTGTGTAACCTAATATTAATTACAATAAATTATGCATACTTACATGTAAATAAGCATAGACCTTACTGCATTCTAACCCTTACCTCATTGTAAGTACATGTCAATATTATTCAGTATTCAGTAAATAGTTACACTGTAAAATGAATACCTAGCTATAATATAATTAACAATAAATTCTGCATAATTATGCATAATTACGTGTAATTAACCCTAAAATTAACCGCATTCTAACCCTAACCATATAGAAAGTAAAAGTGTAACCTAATATTAATTGCTTTAAATTAGGCATAATTATACATAATTACATATAAATAATCCTAAACCTAACCTTATTTAACCCTAGCCACATTGTAAGTTTACATGTAGTTAAATAATATTACTCAAAAAAAGAAAACCTAACCTAATATCATGTACAATAGATATACTATATATACTAAATATATGCATATTTACATGTAATTAACCCTTAACCTAAACGCATTCTAACCATAACATATCGAAAGTACAAGTACAAAAAGATCACCTTAAAATAAAGTGTAACCTAATATTAATTACAATATGTTATGCATAATTACATATAAATAAATCTAACCACGTTCATTCTAGCCCTTAGTACCTGTAGTTAATTAATATTCCTCAATAATTAAATGAATAATTACACTGTAAAAAAAGGATATTTTAAAATAAAGTCTAACCTAATATCAATTACAATAAATTCTGCATAATTACTGGTGGAGGAAAATCTGTAAAATCTGCGCTTTGAGTGCCCAGAAAAGCATTATTTAAATGTAAAAGTACTATTTATTGTTATTATTATGAATTAATAATTACATGTAATTAATCCTAACTGTATTCTAACGCTAACCATACAGAAAGTACATGTACAAGTTCAAATAGTACACTATAAATTAAAGTAAAACCTGATATTAATTATAAGTACATGTAGTTAATCAATATTAGTATTCAATAAATAGTCACACTGTAAAATGAACACCTAACTTTAATATAATTTACAATAAATTCTGCATAATTATGTGTAATTAACTCTAAACTTGACCTCATTCTAAGCCTAACCGTACTTCACGCCTTTTGGCATTGCACTTCAATTAAATCATTTTGGGAAAAGGTTACTGACTCACTCTCCAACTTAATGGGATATCACATCTCACTGTCTCCCTCCCTCTGCATATTAGGTGACACATCCACAATAGATATAAATAATACAGATGGTCAGTTATTGCTGGTGGCGCTGACTGTCGCCAAGAAAACTATCCTCATGAACTGGAAATCAAGAAATACCATTCACATTTCATCCTGGAAAAACTTATTATCAGAATACATCTCCATTGATGATCCTCTTTGCCTGAAGCCACTCCCCAACAACACCTTCATCAGTACACAGACAGGAGGGGAGGGGGGACAGGGGGTCAGGTGAAGGTAAAAAGAAAAAAGAAAAAAAGGGAGAGGGGAAAGAAAAAAAAAAAACTCTCTCTGTTATTAAATCTAATTAAAAATAAAATGAATCAAAGAGGGAAAAATAAAATAAAAAAGGAGAGGGGGGAAAGGAGGGGAAAGAGAGGGAGGGAAGGAAAAGAAAAAAAAAACATAAATTTAACCTAACCATTTTTTTAATCTGTATAATTTAAGTTATTGAGTTCAATTTTAAAAGTCTTACAACAATTACTTTATTATTTAACAAAATAATTAGTGCTGGGCAAAAATTAATTGCGATTAATTGCATCCGAAATAAAAGTTGTATCTACATAATTTAGTGTGTGTACCGTGTCTATTTATGTACGTATGTATAAATGCACACATACATGCGTATATTTGAGAAAAAGTTAATTTATATTTAGATATTATATTTAGATATTCTGTCTGGTTCTCGAATCTGATTGGCTGATAGCCGCAATACCAGAACTCGCACAGCCTCTTCACACTTTTGTATTACTCCGCCTTTCAGCCTTATAATCTTAATGTCAGCAAAATCACCTGTTTTGTCATCACTTTAGACATTACGCTAGAAAATCATTCAAATACTAGCTGTAAAGTGACGTTGGTGAATTAGTAACAGTTTCTGCTGTTTGAGGTCAGCTGCAGATGTGAATGAAGGGCGGAAGTAATTCCTCATACAAAAGGATTTTTAGACTCTGTGTATGATTTTCTTATTTATATACATGATTGTGCCGTTGAACTGGTGTATAAACACAATATCACACTTGTAGCAGTGCGATGTGGCTGTGTATCGTCAGCCTGTGGCTGTCATCAGCCTCGTCCTGTGGCCTCGTGCCAACGCATGCCTCCCACCAGTGCCGATATACAGCCATATCGCACTGCTACGAGTGTGATTTTGCACATATATACTATAGTATAGTATATAACACACACACATATGACAAAACAAACTTTAATTCATCTTTGCCCGGCACTAAAAATACTAAATAATTGTAAACAAAGCATTTTTGTTTTCTGTAAAGTGCGTTCAGAATTTTCTGTTTCAGCCCATAGGTTTAATATGTGGGATTGACCGTCCAAATTCAAATTAATGGAGAAGGATTTTTTATAGTATCTGGATGCAGATTTGGATTTGCAAGCTCAGACACAGAGCCGGCGCGTCCATAGAGGCGACCTAGGCAGCCGCCTAGGGCGGCATAATAGTGAGGGCAGCAAACGTGCCCTGCTGCCCAACTCAACGTACTGACTTTCATCCGCAACATCAACACAACACTGGCATAATAGGGGACTGACATAATAGTGAGGGCGGCAAACGCGCCACGCCGCCCAACCCAACGTACTGACTTTCATCCGCAACATCAACATGTCCTCACTTTATGAACTGGTCACTTTCGTTTTCACTTTCGGGTTGAGGGCGGCGTGATAGTCCTTTGCCTAGAGCGGCAGTTCGGCTTGCTCCAGCCCTGCTCAGACATGCTATGTCAGACATAATGCACTTAATGGAGCTAGTTCAACTTAATTCATCTTTATTTCTACAGCGCTTTTACAATGTAGATTAGCAGCTTCACATAGAAGATTATAGTAACTTTAAACTGTGTCAGTCCAGTTTTCAGAGTTGAAGTTCAGTTTAGTTCAGTTCTGTGTTTAATTTTCACTGCTGAGAATTCAAACACTGAAGAGCAAATCCATCGATGCGCAGCTCCACAAGTCCCTAACTATGCAAGCCAGTGGCGACAGCGGCGAGGAAAAACTTCACCAATTGGCGAAAGGGAAGGATAAAAACCTGGAGAGAAGCCAGGCTCATTTGGGCATGACCATTTCTCCTCTGGCCAAACGTCTTGTGCAGAGCTGCAGTCTTGGCGCTGGAGGCTAGTGAACGCTGGACGTCCCTCCTGAAGTAGCTGCTGGTGGAAGAGGTCACCGGCTGGTGTACAGGCTGTCCCTTCAGGACCAATGCGAGGACTCGTCTGTCACTGGGGTCTTACAGGAATCACTCATTTGCTCTCTACTCCTCCATGACTACCACAGAAGCTGCTCAGGATATGACTTGGTTCAGGATTATGGAAACCTCGGGAATGATAAAAAACAGACTAACATAAACGCAGATGTCGTTTAACTTATAATGTCTAGCTAGTGATGTCACTGTGAGGGGTAGCGTTAGGGGTGGAGTTAAGTGTGCATTACATGCAGCTCACCTTGCAACTGCACTCTTCACCCGACTCCTCCTCTTCTGACTCTACACACAGGAAGGTTGCCAGATTAATCACAAGAACTGGAGCGATGGCCTGACGATCAAACCTTACACTGTAAACTGTTCAGCTTATGTTTACGTTTGTAATATTTGTAAGATTTTTTATAACTCTGAATCTGTGTCTCATTTCGGATGCTGCTGCTGTACTCTGGAGGTCCCATTTTCAGCTGCGTGCATATACATTGATCAGTCTTCATGACTGAAATAAAATAATACACTGTTTTCCACCAAGGCCAACCAGAGTGCTGAAATATAATTGGCTAAACTGGCAGTGGGCTGGTTATAGAGGCCAAAACAAAGGCAGACATTCTGACACAAATTCACATCTCCAAAGCAGAATAACTGACTTCAGCATTGTTTTACATGTTCACTTAACATGTTTCTTAAATATCTACAAACATATTATGATATTTTTATGCTTTAGAGCAGTGTTTCCCAACCCTGTTCCTAAAAACACACCAGCTTTACTCATTTTCAACCTCTCCTTATTCAAACACACCTAAATCAACTCAGCAGAACATTAGAAGACACTCCAAACTCTGAAATGAATGGGTCAGTTAAGGTAGACATCCAAAATATGTATTGTTGGCGTGCCTTCAGAAACAGGGTTGGGAAACACTACCTCAGAAGGGTCAGAAATTCACATTTTAACACAATGTTTTCTCCATTTCTTCTCTCCAGGTCAGAGCTCTGCTTTTGGCTCTCCAGTGTTGGTGCCTTTCTCTCGCTGGAGTTCAGAGCCCAGTTTGGCTCACTGCAGTCCGGATTCATGTCCTCACTCCAGCCCTTCCATGGCCCAGTCCTGTTTGCCGTCTTCAGCGTTAGCCGGACTCTCACACCGCACTCCTTCCTTCCTTCCAGATCGTCACACTCCCCTACACCGCAGCGAGTCTGTGGGCCGCAGAAACCTACTCCGCCACCCAAACCCACTGCCGCCCCTCTTGCCCAACCGGGACTCTGACTACGAACTGGAGCCACCTGATAGGGGGCGCAAGAGAGCCATCGACAACCAGTATATGTTCTTCTGACAGAGGAAGAAAAGCAAACAAAAGAAGCCACGGATGGAAAAATGCTCCAGAGGTCCTGCCCTGATGAAGAGCATTTTTGGCAGCCAAACAAAGATAAGAGATGGAGTCGTGCTAGATTGTGCACGAGACTCGAGGCGGAGGCACAAAAATGTGTGTCGCACGAAACTGCCAGACATCTAACGCTGACAGCTGTCTACCTTGTGAATGTATTATACAATCGTTTCACTATCAAATCAGCGTGTGTTTGTAGATTAACTCCCGAGAAGCAGACAGCGGGCAGGATTTGGCGGACGGGAAAAGTTTCCAGTTGGTTAGTAAGTCGAACACAAACCGAGGGTCTGTTTTAAATGCATTGATGTCTACACTGGAAGCATAGAATTCAACATTGCGACAACTCGAAGGCCATAGACACTGGATGATTCAGCATAAAATCACAGTTTAAATCAGCTGTAAATCGTTTGCTCTCTTCGAAGAAATTGATTTTGAACGTGGTAATTAAATTAATTTTACACATGGTACACTGTTAAAAATGCAGGGTTCCTCACTATTTATTTATGTCGTCCCAATGCAAATCGATTAAGCTAACGTAACTGATTTAAGTGGATTGAACATAAAACAATTAAGTTGTTTCCAAACAAATCCCAAGAATTGTGTTGTTTCAGCTAACTTTAAATAAGTAGTTTGAACAAGCAGCAAAATATTTTTATTATTATTATTTATTATTATTATGAGAATAAAGCAATATATATATATATATATACACACACAGTAGACATATAGGGAGAATAGTTAAATTAAACACGCAAAGTGAATAGTACTAGAACAAAACAATGCAAAGAAAAATAAAAGTATACACTTATAACTAGTGTATATGTAGCATTTTTACAAATGCATATACAGTGTAAAAAAACAACAAGTTGACTACTTAAGGCGAGTAAATTCATTGTAACTTGAAACTTTTATGTTAAATTAAGTTCTTTTTTTATAATTATGGCCTTATAATTATTTACTTAATAGTTTAAAGACAAGATCTCACTTTTATAAGTAAAAATCAACTAATCACTTTAAAAACATGAATAAACCAGATGCTTTGAAGGAAAAATCAAGTAATCGCATCAAAAGCAACAGGTTTATTCACGTTTTCAAAGGAAAAATCAACAAATCGCTTTAAATTGTCAGCAAAATCACCTGTTTGGTCATCACTTTAGACATTACACTAGAGAATCATTCAAACACAAGCTCTAAAGTGACATTGGTAAAGTAGCAACCGTTTCTGCTGTTCTGACATTAGCTGCAGATGTGAATGAAGGGTGGAAGAAAGTAGATCCTCTTACAAAAGGATTTTTAGACTCTCCGTGTTTGATTTTCTTATTTATATACGCAATTGTGCCGTCAAACTGTTGTATAAACGCAATATCACACGAGTAGCAGTGCAATATGGCTGTATATCAGCACTGATACTCGGCCTGGGCCTCATGCCAACGCACGGCTCCCACCAGTGCCGATATACAGTCTTATCACACTGCTACGAGTGTGATATTGCACTTATATACTGTAGTATAGTATATAACATACACACATATGACAAAACAAACTTTAATTCATCTTTGCCCGGCACTAAAAATACTAAATAAATGTAAACAAAGCATTTTTGTTTTCTGTAAAGTGCGTTCAGAATTTTCTGTTTCAGCCCATAGGTTTAATATGTAGGATTGACCGTCCAAATTCAAATTAATGGAGAAAGATTTTTTATAGTATCTGGATGCAGATTTGGATTTGCAAGCTGAAACTGCATATCTCAGACATGCAATGTTAGACATAATGCACTCAATAGAGCTAGTGATGTCACTGTGAGGGGTAGGGTTAGGGGTGGAGTTAAGTGTGCATTACATGCAGCTCATCTTGCAACTGCACTCAATTTCAGGTTTTTTCACCAAACCCCCTCTCCTCTAACTCTACACACACGAGAGGTCGCCAGATTAACCACGAAAACTGGAGCGAGCGTACCTCACGATCAAACCTTACACTGTTAAATTAAGTTATTTTTTATAATTATGGACTTATAATTATTTACTTAATAGTTTTAAGACAAGATCTCACTTTTTTTTTTAAGTAAAAATCAACTAATCACTTTAAAACATGAATAACCCAGATGCTTTATAGGATAAATCAAGTAATCACTTTAAAAGCAACAGGTTTATTTACATTTTTTAAGTAAAAATCAGCAAATCACTTTTAAAAACTTGAATAAACCTGTTGCTTTGAAGGAAAAATCTAATAATCATTTTAAAAGCTACAGGTTTATTCACGTTTTTAAGTAAAAATCAACTGATCGCTTTAAAAGCAACAAATTTTACAAGTCAACTAATCACTTTTTATAGTTTGCATATGCATTTTTTTGGTGTGTTTATCAGATTAGAAGGCTAAATTCTAGTAAAATAATGAAATTAATTTACATATTTTGTATTGCATGCTATATAACATATCATGTAATTAATTTTGAATGTAATAATTTTATACATTTTTTACGGGTTGAATATTCCTGCAACTTCATAAACATATAACTTATACATGAAATGTATTATTTTATAACTTATACAAAAAAATGTTTAAATATGTAAAGCCAGATTTATGCGACTGGTAACATTACAATGAAATTAGTAGCGAAAAAATATTTGCACTTGCATCAATTTAGCATTTGTGTTTCAATTTACATTAAGTGAAGTTTCTCTAACTATTTTCGAGAGGAACACATGATATGATTGATCAAAGCTCGTCTCTCACCTGCAATCATTAGTAAACCAATCAGATTATTCCAAACTCACTATAAATAGCCCGTCTAGCCTTACTCTCGTCATTTTTGAGGAATCCCCCAATCCACCACATATCCCCCTTTTACTCCTTTACCAGGTGGAGCTGTCAATAACTACCTGACCCCCTTACATGCTAATTGACCAGGCGGGAGCTCAGGATTACCTTCAAGCTCAGAATTCTCTCCCGGGACAGCATGCCAAACCTGCTATTAACATCAAGCAATATCTAAGTGTGAACTCTTGAAATTGTAGTCATGTTTGTACTCCCACAAATGCAAATGGCTAAAAATAGAGATTCATTTTAATATATCGCACCAGAAAGAGTTGAAGAATACATTGGAATGCTACAATCAATTGCCAACTGAAAAGGAAATGCATGTGTACAATTAATTACACAATTATCACGTTCTGAAAATGCAAATAATTATAGATATTAGTACATCATATCATAAGCTGGCCTTAATAGTCAGTCAGACATGATGTTAATGTAAAAATATATATAATTGAACACAAACGAAGTGAGAGCTGATTATAAACTGTATGATTCAGATTTATTGCGTTGCCGTAAATATCCAGTGTAGAAGCAGTGTTGATCGTCTAAAAGACCCTAATAGTTTTTAGTCTGGCTGCACGCATACACACACACACACACACACACACACACACACACACACACAGTAGTAATACACAGGTTTTTCTATGTTTTGTGTAACAGAAGACCAAATAATACAGACCATAGCACATTTTTGTTCGAGGCCTAGAGGTCAAACATCGACAGTTAAGAGGTTTACAATAAAACTGACCAAAGACTAAATTTAGCCAAACCTAATCAGCAGTAAGTTTATTTTTATACATCGATTAGTATTAATATTAACCTGTGAATTCTTTCTTTCTATTTGTTTTAACACATTCTGTTTTTCATGGCTTCCTGAGCTGTGGAAATACTACTTTGAAACTAACAGCTATCAAATCTGACACCATTATAAGTTGATTTTAAGCTATTTCTCTGTCGTTTTTCAGTAAATGCATTACTAAAAAAAATCATTGCTTGACATTTTCGGAGCTTGTTCTCCATCATGTCTCTCTTTGACTCATTGTGAATGTCTTTCTTTGTGGCCTAACACTACCACAATAATCCAATCTTTCTCAAGCACAGATACCCAACATCACTTTATTTCTCGTTCATATAGAATTCACCCCTAGTCATAAGAAAATAAAATGTATGTGTAGACGAAAAAAGTATGAATAAAAAATGTTTTTGGTTTGTTTTATTCCATAAACTAATAATGGCATTTCTTCCCATTTAAAACAAAAAATGAAAACATTGGAAAAATGTTACAAAACCTCTAAATGATCATATTTATATAAGATAGATGGATGGATGGATGAATAGATAGTTGGATGGAGGGACGGATGGATGAATTGTTAGATGGATGGATAATTAGAAGGGTGAATGGATGGATGGATGGATGGTTGGATGGATAGTTGGATAGATAGATGGATGGATAGTTAGAGGGGTGGATGGATAGATGAATGAATGGATAGTAGGATGGATGGATATTTGGATGGATGGATGGATAATTTGATGGATGGATGGATAATTTTATGGATGGATAGTTAGATGGATGTATGGATAGTTGGATGGATGGATGGATGGATGGATAGTTGGATGGATGGATAATTAGATGGATGGATAATTGGGTGGATGGATAGTTAGATGGATGGATAGTTAGATAGGTGGATAGTTAGATGGATTGATGGATGGATGGATGGATGGATGGATGGATGGATATTTAGATGGATGGATAAATGGGTGGATGGATGGATGGATAGATAAATGGATGGATGGATGGATAGTTAGATGGATGGATAGTTGGATGGATGGATGGATATTTAGATGGATGGATGGATAGATAGTTGGATGGATGGATGGATAGTTAGATAGATGATGGATAGTTTGATGGATGAATAGTTTGATGGATGGATGGATGGATAGTTAGATGGATGGATGGATGGATGGATAGATAGTTGGATGGATGGATTGATGGATAGTTTGATGGATGGATAGTTTGATGGATGGATGGATGGATATTTAGATGGATGGATGGATGAATAGATGGATAGATAGATAGATGATGGATAGTTTGATGGATGGATAGTTTGATGGATGGATAGTTTGATGGATGGATGGATGGATATTTAGATGGACGGATGGATGGATGATGGATAGTTTGATGGATGGATAGTTTGATGGATGGATGGATAGATAGTTGGATGGATGGATAGATAGTTAGATAGATGATTGATAGTTAGATAGATGATGGATAGTTTGATGGATGGATAGTTGGATAGATTACTCAAAAATATAGTAAACCCACTGTTTACAACATGGAACTGTTATAATAATTTATTTTTTAAATTATGCGCATAATTAATTTACTTAATTTTAAGTTTACTCACTTTTAAGTGAAGTCAACTGATCCCCTTTTACAGTGAAAAAATAAGATTTAATTAAGAAAATGAAACTTGAGGAAAAAAACGTATAGTTCATGATCATTGGCGTGAGTTATGCAGTCATTTTCATATTGTAAAAAATAAACCCAAAAATCTTTAATACAATCATCTAACATTAAAGTCTTTGTGCATTTAAAGGAATAGTTCACCCAGATACTTAAATCATGTCATTATTTAGTCAACCTTTACTTGTTTCAAACCTTTATGACTTTCTTTCTTCATATAAGAAGATATTTTGAAGTATGCTGAAAACCTGTAACCATTGACTTCCTTAGTATTTGTTTTTTCTATAAGGAAGTCAATGGTTACAGGCTTCCATCATTCTTCAAATGATCTTTTGTGTTTAACACTTGACAGAAACTCACAAAGGGTTACTAATATGCATAGTAATAAAACATTATAAAGGAAGTTATATTGCTAAATAATAAACAGCAATGGTCCTTGGTTCATATCAATTTAATAATATATTCTAATAGATCTAATATGTTCAATTTACTTATGTCTGTGGGGTGTAAAATTTCTTAAAGGGACAGTTCACTCAAAAATTGTATGTACTATTAACTCTCACTCCTGTTGTTTCTTTTTTTTCTGTTTAACACAAAAGAAGATATTGTGAAGAATGTTGGGGGGAAATGCTATTGACATCCATATTAGAAAGAAAAATACTATGGAGGTTAAAGGTGCAGTATGTAAGTTTGACACCCAGTGGTTGAACTAGGTGTTGCACTCCTGGATCAAAACAAACGCAAGCACGGGTTGCCAGATTGAGTTCAGGAGCGAGTGATTTAAACTGTGTTCTAAATAAAAGCAACGACACGCGATGAAATATTTTCCATATTAAAAAGAGGGAATATTTTCCATATTAAAAGGAGTTTTGGTTCTAACCAACACCGCGAATTGATATATTAGAAACGGCTTCTATTTCTCACAGCTGATCAAAACTATGACAGTGATCACCTCAGCTAAACATTGTGTGCTTTATTCAGTGCTAAATGCTAACAATATGAGTTTGAATGCCATTTCACATGACATGTATTGCCATATACTGAAAGCAGCAGCAGATAGTTCACCTCAGATCATGAAAATACAATAAACCGTTTGAAATAAACTTCAGAACTAAACACATATGAGTGATTCAGCATCTACATTTAATGATGTTAAAGAGGGTTAACATGTATTAAATAGATTATAAACCTTACCGTTTCATGAGTGAGTGCACTATTCTGTGCTTCTGAATGGCTGTATTTAAATTTCGGTTGTGTTTCGTCTGGTGCAAACAGCCAAATTGCTCATCACTGCGTATCTCATCACAAAGCCTGATGTTAGGACACGCGGTTACAATGTAACCTGCTCACCTAATGTTTACGCTCGTAATGTTTATATCATTTGCTAATTAATAACCTCATGTGGAACTGAATCTGTCTCATTTCGATGTCTGATACTATCCACAGGAGGTCGCATATTCGGTCATAGACGCATGCTTTCAGAGCCTTTCTTAATGAATGAATGAAATGCGCTGTTTTCCAACAAGGCAACCCGGGGTGCTGAATTATAATTGGCTAAACTGGCATTGTGGGGGTTAAATTTAAAGACAGCGTTCCGGCACGGAAAAAACATTTTCAAAGCAGAATATCTGACTTCAGCATTGTTTTTAGCTAAACACGTATGTTCACTTGGGATGTGTCTTAAATATCTGCACACATATTATGGTATTTTTATGCTTTAGAAGAGTCAAAAACTTACATACAGCATCTTTAATGATTACAGATTTGCCCAAAATTGAGATTATTTTACTTTTTTTTTATTGGTTTTTATTATGACTATACAAATTGAATATTGATAGAGTTAAACAGTAAAGTATAATCTATTATTAATCGCATATGATAATGAGATGAAGGGAATGAATGGCCAAAATGTATGCACTGTAAAAAAATAGCTAAAAATGAGCAGATATTTTCTATATTTTGTGATTCATGGTTTTATTTTTCTCCATTTATTTATGCTTTTGAGTTGCATTTCGGAGGCTTGATCTTTCTTCCAACAACTTATAACCTTCAAATGTGTAAAAAGTGACTTTTATGAACATTATTATAAGTTTAAAGTGCTATATTGTCTGGGTTTGTGTTGTATATTATGCTAAAAAACCCTTATAATAAACTGCCAGTACATCTTCTGTTATTTTACAGATTTATTTCTCTATGTTATTTCTTATACTTTATCTCAAATGACTAAAATGTCAATAAAAGTCACTTTTTTTTTTAACTGTAGAGTTTCATTTTCAACACCAGAAGTCGACAGAGCAGAGATCGACATCCCACAAAGCAATTCACAACCCTAAATAAATGGAAAACACTTGTGGATCACAGCTCATTAACATTATAACATTAACATTTGTGTGCGTTCAACAAAAGAGAGCTCAAATATATTGATAACAACAGGAGCGCGAGTAAACGACGACAATTTTTAGGCGATCCATCCTCTCAACAGGTTTAGTGAGATCCACCGGTTCTCAAATCACATCAAACGCCATTCAATATCTTCTCCACACTTTCTCCTGCTCTTCTGCTTTGCTGCAGAATTCGGTCTCTGCTTCGTTTTGTTCTCTCCCTGCTCATCAGATCTCTCTTTTTTTTAATAACAACCCTCAAAATCCACAAAGAACCGTTTCGCGCAAAGAGCAGGCGACCACGTTTTACACTCTATAGATAGAAATAAATATATTTTTATAACATGATATGAATGAAAGCGTGAACTGTACCTGTGTATCACTACCTCGCATTGCATTTGTAGACTGTGTGCTCCTGGCGGACTCGTGTTATTTTTGATGTTTTTGTTTTTATGATTGGACGGTGGGTGTCGGGGGCAGCATTGACCATCGGATGGAGTTAGATTAATACATTTCATAATAACTCGTTGACATGCATGTCTGTTTATAAGTGACGTGCTCGATTCAATCAGCAGAGTATTGTTTAAATGACTATATGCTGCTTTGCTAATGACCCAGAATGTCCTCTTGTAATTATAAAACACTTATCTTCCTCGTTTCTTTGTATTATGTACAGATTCAATTTCACACTCTCTCAGTAGATGCGTTGTCTTGTAATGATCTGCTTGCTCCAAGTGGGCCGTTTTTTATGACATAGATATTTTTTTACATTCAGGCCCTGCAGCGTTTTGCTTTGGAGTGGCGTCAGAGTTGAACTGATGATGCTGATGAATGTATGTCTTCTCTCTATACTGTTATAGACGTGTATAAGAGCACTGTAAACCGCTTCACCCATATATTTCCATTATCCACTCCACCACGGCTTTCAAAATCAAATTTTTTGCAGTTACTTTCCATGTATAGCATTACGCGTATTAAATTATATCGACTGTATATTTGATCTTCTTTTTTTTTTTTAGGAAAAAAAAATAAAGTTCATGTTTAAATTCAGTATGTGTTTCGTGCTTCTTTCTTTGCGATGAGTAAATTGAACTAAATACATTTTAAAGTCTATCAAAGTTGTTATTGTAAAGTTATTATAGTGTGTTGGTGGACTTTATACTGAAACGGAATATAGAGTAGGGGGCGGGGTTTGTTTTTGCGCATCATTCCCTCATAGCAAACCAGCGTTAAGTAGGGGTGTAACTGATCACGGTTGATCTGTGATTTCTACGATCACAACTCACGGTTCAGGACACACATGGTCCGTGGATTAATCCATTTTTTTTACTGGCAGATTAATCCTAAATTTGTAACGATCGCAGAAAGTTGGCCTCTTGCTTGATTCAAATCACATGTATGAACGCATTTATTCTTTTCTGTAAAATATAATAATGACAGAAGAAATCGTGGGGTTATTCGGGATGTGTTGGGTTTCTTAGGTTATTAAAGGTGTTTTCTGTTATTACTTGTTTAGCCTGTATTAATGCATGCAGTGTAACCTGCACGATTAATCATTAAAAGATCGGGATCTTAACATCCGCGCAACATTGATTATAAATGATGGTGATTTGCATATTACATATTACATTAATCCTTTGAATCGCTGCATTTAAATCTGTGCTTGAAAAACAAAAATCAAGAAAGAGATTCAGTCTTTTGAGTTGGTTATGATGTAACAGTCAAATAACACAGCAGTACTGGGAGAACAGTTTATAGTTTAGATAAGACCTCTGATGTTTATGGTAAACATTAAAATCACTGTCATATGCATTTAACTTGGCGCTCAATAATGAAAGTTGAAGGCAGCAATTACATTATTTAAACAATAGGTGGCGACAACCAACCATTAAAAATATGCCACTGAATAATTCTTTAAAAATGACACATCTAACAATGAAACATGAAGTTTTATAAGTGAATAACTGAAGCATTTATTGAAAATGAGACTAAAAATAAATATAATAATATTGTTAGTTTTATTCACCTTATTCTCCGTGTACGAGCAGGTGCTGCCATTTCAATCTTTTTGGCTTGAGACTTCCGGTTTCATTCACTTCCATTCATTTTTAGACGTTAAAAACAGCTCATTATGCTGCTTGATGTTGCAAATTGGTATTTTCTTATTATATTACTCTTCTTTGTCTGTATAGTCATGCAAAAACTTGTTTGTAGAGCGAGTATTTGACCGTTTTCTGCCATTTATTATTCCTAGTCATTTCTCCCATAGGCAACTGAATCGGAAGTTCTAAAACAAAAATGAGCGCACTTCCGCATTAAAGAATAAGATCAATACATTTAGTGTTATCAGCGACGGTAGTATTAACTGTGAATTTTTCACAGCACTGAATATTTTACAATTTATTATTCAGCTGATTATTTCTTCATTTTATTTTTTATTAAAAAAAACATGTTCTGAGTTCTGTTTGTTAAAACTAAAAATGTCTTGCAGTGCTGTTTTCGTAGAAAGCAATTTTCATTTGTCTCCCCTTTTTGGCTGATCTGATAAAATGGTCCGATCCGTGACTAAAAACTTAATGTGATCCGAACTATAAGATTTATGATCCGTTACATCACTAGCGGTAAGTGGAGGCGTGGTATATTGAGGATGAAGCTGTCAAACTTATGTCATCAGTGAAGGACCAACACTCCAAACACTGAAGCAAATGGTCAGAGTTTGAAGAAAGTTGTTGTCTCCCTAATTAAATATTTAATATACAAATAATTGTATAAAGTTATAGTTACTTTAAAAAAGTGTTTAAACTCATTGCTTTAAAAGCAACAAATTTACTTTACTTAAATGGCACCTATTTTACTACTTTGACAAGATGTAAGATAAGCTTTTTGTGTCTCCAGAATGTGTCTATAAAGTTCCAGGTCAAAATACCCATCAGATATTTTATTATATAATGTAGAGTCTGCCCATTTTGGTGTCTGAGTACCGTCTAGCTGTTTTTGTAGCCTGTGGCTTTAAATGCAAATGAGTTGCTTCTCCCCGCCCACTGCTCCCACGTGCGTGTCTGCTTTTCCTGCATTGCATCAGATCAGTGGTGACAACTTTGTCACTATATTTAGCAACTTTTCAGATCCCCCTAGCGAAAAAATTTCAAAAAAGCAACTAGCAACTTTTTTGGGGTGATACTGGTGATTTTTGTAGACTCTTATGTGTCCATACTGTACCGTTCCTACTCTTCTTAGCTAGCTACAAAAACAGTTGGACGTGATGACGTCTGTAATATGCAAATTGATATATGACGTTAACTAGCCAGCTTGATCTCACGAGGAAACGTAAGTATTTTACGTTTTGTCAGTTTAGTGGCTAATTCGTACGAATTCTTACAAGTTGAGTCATACGAAAATGTAAGATTTTTAAAGAGGAGGCGTGGCACCCAACCCCGCCCCTAAACCCAGCCGTCATTGGGTGATGAGCAAATCGTACTAAATGGTACGAATTAGATTGTACGAATTCATACGAATTAGCAACTAAACCAAAAAGTTATGAATTGCCGTGAGATTGTGTTGAATCTAGCAACATTTAGCAAATTTTCGGGCAGAGATTTGCAACTTTTCATTGAAAATAGCAACACTGCATCAGATGAACAGCGGTCAGTATTACAGACACAGGTGAAGCTGAAATACAGCTCATTA
>CAIGQZ010000427.1:31701175-31720023 GCA_903798205.1 Danio tinwini
CCCGTGGCTGTTTTTCCCACGTCACTCATGGGGCGCTTTCGTTTCTAATCGCAGCCCTTTCTGTTGAGCGAGTGAAGACAATGACCAATCATGGGGGTGTAAGAACTTGCCAGTGCTCAAAAAGCAAGCGGGATCATATTTACATCAGTTTATTTGTTATGAATGCTCGTGCTGTCTTCTCTGCATGTATTGGAGTTTTGTCTAAAACATACACAAAGAGTGTTTTTTTTTTTTTAAGCAGGTAAAATTAAAGGTACAGTTCATATATATTACTGCTTGTATTAAAGGACAAAATTGTATTACAAATAATATATAAATATAAACATATTTATAGATTTAATAAAAAAAAAAATTGTGTTGTAAAGAAAAAAATCTAATTGTGTATGGAAAGCATCGTCAATGCACCGTGATGTACCGAGATATCGAATTGAACCGAATCGATGGCATGAGAATCGTATCCGAACCGTGAGACCAGTGTAGGTTCACACCCCTATAGATAAAGATAAAATAACCCTCTCAGTGTTAGAAGCTGATTTGCCCCCTTGTCGTACAGAGTTACATGTATCTAACGCTAATACAGTGTTGACTACTACATCCAGGAATTTATGCAGCAATATATCCCTGAAGGATTTTTCCAGGCCATTTTCTTCTGTCACGAGCAGCAATAAGAAGCAACTGGTAAGTAAAAGTACTTCAACTGTTTGTATATAGACATTTGACATCAAAATTGTTATTTATATATATATATCCCTCACATTTTTCATCTTTATTTTGTTCTATACTATGTTACATTAAAACTAAAGCTGTCTTAAAACTGCTTCTCCTGGTTAAAATATGAGAAAATGTGATTTGTGACTGTTTTGAACTGTTTTCCCTAAATAGTTAATAAAGTGTTGCCGATACGAAACAAGATATATTTTTATTTCCGTACACGGCATGGTTCAGCAATCTAGTTACCTTCGGGCTCTTTTCACACACTTTTGCCTGCGAGAGCAAAAGAAAAGTTCACGAGTGTGAGGGAGGTGCTTTGTTTATTTGGTAACACAGCCATGCGTCTAGCTTCTTGCTTGCTTGCTTGTGGTGTGAATATTTTACACTATAAGAGTTTGCTAATTAACACTCTTGAGTGTTGATTGTTAACTCTTTCAAAAAAACATCGGTGACCACTGGTGCAGTGTTGAAAAATTGACCTAAGAGTGTTAAAATATAACACTAGCTGATGTTCAGATAATCCTTTGTGGTGTTAATATTTTACACTATAAGAGTTTGCTAATTAACACTCTGAGTGTTGATAATGTTAACTCTTTCAAAAGTGTTATTTCAACACTATTATAGTGGTTCCCATATAAACTCTGAGGAAGTGTTAATTTTAACTCTAAGGTATTTAAATCTACTATCTAAAATTTGCAGTGCATGTAAAGTCAACTTGTCAATTTTAAAGCAATGGGTTTAATCTAAAACTAATCGCTGTATACCAGTGGTTCTCAAACTTTTTTCTCCAAGTACCACCTCAGAAACAAATTGTCTCTCCAAGTACCGCCATGATGTCCAGTATTGAAATACAGTAGGCCTAATTAAGCAGCTACAGCTCTGCAGTTGAAAAACATGGCAGATTAATTCTTCTTATTATGAATATTTAGTATTGTCAGCCACTATAAACATTATAAATAGTTTGAACATTAACACTGCACTGTGCCTACAGGTAAAAAGAAATAAAAAGTCAACTTTTAAATTAAAATGTCCTTTTAAAAGTTGATTAAAAAGTTAAAAGTTCTTAAAAAGTGAAAAGAAAACGCTGTACTTAAATGTAAAGTATTATCATATAGTAGCCTATTCATCAAAACCTGTACCTGTTCCTTGGACCTCATAAATAAAGGCTTTATGTCATCATATTTATATATAAACTTTTTTGATAAATTTTGAAATATATATATATGACATATTTGTATATCTTTGAAATCTAAACATTAACTTGTATTTTAGATATATGAATTGGATTTACATATTTAAATTACAAATTAGATCTGATTACTGCACGTTAGAGTGTGTCAGAAAAGCAAGTGATTAAACCATACCTGTCAACATTAGGATATAAAAATATGAGATAGGCCCCAACAGCCGTTACAAATATGGGGAGAAAATTAGCTTCAAATGATAGAATACATAACAAACATAAAAAAATTGAACATAAAATAAAATGTTTAGCCTATTAAAATCAATTTACTGATCACATCGGTGTTATCGTATGCGTCAAAGGGTTAAAAGTGTGTTCATTTTTTTACTGTAATTATTCAGCGATTTCTCCATGTACGACTAGTGGTACACGAACCACAGTTTCAGAACCACTGCTTTAAACTATTTTTGTACATGGAATATATAATAATGGAGACAATAAACATGCTTGAGGAGAAACCATTTTCTGATTGATGGGCTCCAGTGTATATGAGTTGCTTTGTCATTGCAAACAATGCAACTCTTAAAGCACATAAACCCTAAACCCTAAAGCACAAAAACCTAAATACGATGTAAAAAACAATACAAGGGTTATCCTAAAGTGCAAGAATGGTAGAGCAGATTAGTAACTCAATGGTGTAAAATAACTGACCGAATAAAGCAGAAAACACACACACACACAGAAAGAGGCACAAAAATGCACAAGAAAGATCTTAGAAGTAGTTTACCCAAAAATAAAAATATATACCATCATTTACTCTTGACTTGTTGCAAACTAGTTTTTTTTATTAATGTTGTTCTATCGAACTCAAAAGAAGATATTTTGAAGAATGATGGAAAATAGTAACCTTTGGAATCCAAAACAAATACCAGGACAGTCCAACGCAATCTCACGACAATTCGTAACTTTTGGATTTAGTGGCTAATTCGTATGAATTTGTACGATCTAATTCGTACAAATTAGTATGATTTGCTCATCACCCAATAACGGTTGGGGTTAGGGGTGGGGTTAGGTGCCACGCCTCCTTTTTAAAATCGTACATATTTAAACGACTGAACTTGTATGAATTTGTACGAATTAGCCACTAAACTGACAAAACGTAAAATACTTACGTTTCCTCGTGAGATCAGGCTGGACAGTCAATGGTTTTCTAACGCCCTTAAAAATATGTGTTTAACAGAGCAAAATAAAACCTCAAACACACTCACAGAAATATTTTACCCAAAATTTAAGATTTATGTAATTTTATTATATGACAAATTCCCATTTATATATATTTTTCATAATTTTAACACAAATCTACCAAATAAACTTTATTTATTTTCATTAGGATAATAAAACCTATTTATTTTAAATGCATAATCTTCAGGTTTATGTAATTAGTTTATGTAAAGTGTAATTATTCTAAATTTATAATAAAAAGTTTATTTATTTAAAATACATAAAGTTTATTGTATAAATTGCATAATAATTAAGAGAACTAAATCAGGGTAACTAAAAAAAAAAAAAAAACATTTATTTGAATCATGTTTAATGTATGCTTATATACTAAACCAAATTAAACAATGCATCACATTTATGCAATTGTTTCCCCATCTAATAAAAAATAGAATTAGACCAACTGGAAAATTCCAGATTTATTTATATTTGTCTTTGATACAAAACTCTGGATTGAGCCAAGTTAATATCAGCCAACATTTAGGAAACCATCCATATGAACCCACTTACACAGCCACACACGAACATCACATGACTGCTTGGACACCCCAAAAAAAAAAAATAAATAAAAGTGTACACAGAGATCCATTTTCAGTTGCTAATTAACATATCATTATAGAACTAGGAAATAATTTTAACATATCTCTGAGTTGGAACACATTGAGAAAAAAAATGGGTAGGGGCTGTATAAGTTCATTATTGCCAGCCAAATCACTGGAGCAATTTCAGTTTCAGTGTCTGTACTTTCGGGGAAAGCTTAATGGAGTCCAGGTCCATCAGGATTTTCTGGTACACCTCAAATGTACACTTCAGGCTTTTAGGGAAGCTCAAATTGAGCACATAGATCAGGCCACATAACATAACACATGCATGAGTGACACTCTGCAGGGTGTGGAGAACCTCCACACCTTCCAGCACAACACGGACATCAGTGAAGCAGCCAACACCTTGACCACGATCATCTGATTGTACTTTGTAGATGCCCATGGTCTTTCCTGCCATGTCTTCCTCTGCCTCTCTGGATTCAATGTCCTGGAATGTAAAAACACACACTTAAAATATAATATTACACACATTTACTCTGCAGGTACAAATTTACTGATACTCATGTGTGGCTATTCTCTAGAGCTACAAATTACACTTTTACAGCTGCTTGGGAGTTTTGCACCAAAAATACCTTCATACATCTCTGGTAAACTAACGTACAATAAAACCGTAAAAAAAAAATCACAAACTCCATAAAACTTATCATAAATGGAATAATATTATATACCATCGATGCTAAATTAAATGCATAATTAGAACAGGAGCAATACAACAAAGGATGTTTCGGATTACTTACCAACATGTGACAGATTCCCACAATATCCCGAGGGCTTGTGTCCAGCGAAAGTGACGTCGTTTCCTGTTTCCAAATAGATTTTTTTTTTCATAACTTTGATGAAAACCAATCACATAAGCTTTAAATAACAGAATCTTGTTTGTTTTATAACTCTTATTATTCAAACAATGTTAGAATTTATTAACTAATTGCATTAAATTTTATAATTGATTAAATCTTTTAGAGTATATTTACTTTTAATGTATCGATTTTAAAAATAGGAGTTTTTAAATAAAATCAAATAGATATAAATGCATAAAAACTAACTCTGCCATGAATCATTTCTGTAGTCAAAAGTGAGTAAATAAAGGCAGAATTTTCACTTTTGGGTGAACTATCCTTTTAATGGGCAAAATGGCAAAGCAGCATGTGTACATTTGGTGTAAAACATGCCTGTTTAGGGTGTTTATAGTCCTGGTGTAAAAACTGAACCTGCTGGTGTGATTATTGGCTGATCTGTAACAGCAATTCAAACAGGCCTTGACCGGGATAGGAACAGTCAATTTTGATGTTTTGTTTCCTGCAAAGGTAGCAGGTACATTAAAACCTCCTCCAAAGCAGTACACAGCAAAAATTCCAGTGTTAAATATACAGTGTGATATTTTATTATTAAATGTTTTGGTGTTGTTCATTGTTAAAACTGGAGTTTAATCCACGAGTGTGAAAGAGCGTATATTTAAGAGTTAGTTTTTTTTCAGTGTTAAACTTTTAACCCAATATGCAGCGTATTTCCCACTAGTGATGGAAAGTCAAGTTTTTTTACTCGAACCTGTTATTTCAGACAAGCAGTGATCAAACCAGTATGTTTTACTTAAACTCAAAACATGTCTTGCTGCATTTTAAAATGCAAAGAGTTGAATGTGTTGAAAATATTTCTGAAAAAATTAATAAACAATTAATAAATGAAAACTATTTTCAACATTTGATCTCTGTTATCTGTCACACACACTAGTTGATGATATAGGAAAAAAGGTCATATATTAACACTTTGAAGGGTAACACACACTCCAGTTCGATGTAAGAATAAACTCTTACTGTGTTAAAATGAACTCTGAGAGTGATTCTGACAAATTTCACACTTTAGAAAGGATTATTTTAACTCCAGAATGGAGGGAGTCATATGTACACCCAAGGAATGTTTGGTTAAATTCAAACTGAGTTAAATGTACACTAATTTTTTTGCTGTGTACCAACTAGCAGCCAATGATCAAGACATTTTATCCGCGGCAGAGCAGACTTTACTGCTGCATGATAGAAGCAGAACCTCTGAGACCTGAGCCTTGGATACCTCACTCCTGGTAAGACTCTGACTCTACAACTAGGTGCAGTAGCTGTAATACCAATCGATGAGAGGGTTAATTTAGGGATCTTATGATGATTCAGTGTCAAAAGTGGCAGATCTCTAATATCAATCCCGGTCAAAATGGAGCCATCTCTTGCTCCTTGCTCACGTCCCATCCTTCTACATCTGAAAATGTGCGTTTTATTTGGACTAGCGATCTTAAAATAGACATAGAAGAAGATATTTGGTCAACTTTTTTTTACAAGAGGTCCATACATCACCTGTATGTGCTCGTCATGGGATTCTACAGTGCAAAGTAGTCCACAGAGTTCACTGGTCTAAGGGTAAACTGGCTCGCATGTTCCCTGCTACTGATCCAAACTGTGACAAATGTCATGCTAAACCCGTAAATCTAGTTCACATGTTTTGGACCTGTCCAGCTTTGTTTCCTTTGTGGGAGTCTGTTTTTGATTCATTTTCAGCAATTACATCTATTAATATTGTTCCTTCTCTATTAATTGGCCTGTTTGGAGTTCTACCCCCTGACTGCGAGTTACCATGTTATTTTTCAGAATTAATAGCTTTTCTGTTATTATTAGCTAGGCCAGGGATGGGCAAACTTGATCCTGGAGGGCCGGTGTCCCCTGCAGACTTTTGCTCCAACACTAGTCAAACACACCTGGACACACTAATCAGTGTCTTCAAGATCACTAGAAAGCTGCAGGCAGGTGTGTTTGATTAGGGTTGGAGCAAAAGTCTGCACGGACACCGGCCCTCCAGGATCAAGTTTGTCCATCCCTAAGCTAGGCGATGCATTTTGTTGCAGTGGAAGTCTCCTCAAACCCTATCCCATACTCAGTGGATTAAAGACGCCTTATTTTTTGTTAAATTAGAAAAAAATTAAACATAGTCTTCAAGGTTCAGTGATCAAACTTTTTTAAACATTTTTAACATTTGGTTGCCATTCTTGGAGCATGTCAAATCTCTGAGACTCAAGCAGTTACTGTGGAGTGAATGGTTGCCAATCTCGCACTTTTATTTTGGTCTGTACCTTCCAGATGAGTATAAGTGCTGATATATAGCACAAGCACACAACTATTTCTTGACTTAAAACTACAAGTTTTAAGAACGTGCCACCCCCCAGCCTATTTAGCTTATTATATTTTCCCTTTTCTCTCTCTTTTAATTTTTTCTTTTCTTTTATTATCATTGTTTATTTTACTTAATACACCATGCTGTCAACCTCAACTTTCAGTACTGACCTGTTTATATGCTTAATTTGAAAAATGAATGCACATCATTTGTTTCTGCACATCATATACTGTGGGTTGCACAATATGAGGGTCATAGTGTGGTTTATTTGTATTCCTTTAATCAATTTTGTACTGTTGTATACTTTTTTCCCCTATTTGTTCTGTTATGTTCTTTTTTTACTTTTGTTTGTTAACTGTCATAAAAATCCAATAAATAAATCTTAAAAAAAAAAAAAAGTGGCAGACACTGCTGCTATATCAGGCTAATGACTAGGTGCCAGTTGGAATCTGTGGACATTTTTTTGCCATTTCTGCTGAGAATTTTGGTAAAAATCTGCGGATTTCTGCTGAATTATTTTGGGAGTATCATAACTAAAACCTTAATATGTGAAATAAAAAATAATATCTTTTTAACTTTTATTTAATGTTTAAAATGCAAATCCAATTAGATTCACTTTATTTGGTAAACAAAGCAAGTCTCTCATATAATATATCTACTAAAAGACAGAAAATATTACTGTACAAATTGTATTGTACATAAATCAGATGAACATTATTGGTCAATAATATTACTGTAATTTAAAAACTGAATAAATATAGATTTACACACATTTACTCAAGTAAATAAACAGAATTAATAATGGGCTAAAATTCTGCGGAAAATCTGTGGAATTCTGCGCAGGCAGATTCCGTGTGGCCTAACTGTACCAAGCAAGCACCACAAGCATGTTTTGTTGGTCAGATACTGTATATAATACTATAAAGTGTGTGTTTGGATATCCTCCATGTATAATGTTTGAGGATTGTTTTGTAAATACACCACTGTAGCTGCAGTGATAATGATACACACTACACCACACAAACCAGTAAGTGTTCTTAAAGGGATAGTTCACGCAAAGAACATTTGCTCATATTTTACTCACCTTTATGAGTTTGTTTCTTCTGTTAAACACAAATATAGTTTGAGGAAACCTGAAAACCTTCAACCATTGGCTTCCATGGTAGGAAAAACAAATACTATGAAAGACAGTGAACAGGTGTTCAGCATTCTTCAGAATATCTTCTTTTCAGAAGACCAAAAACTCCCTAAAGATCGGAAACAAATGTGAGTAAATGATGACAGAATTGTCATTTTTTGGTGACAATTGAATATTTCTGTCAGTTTTGCAAATCACAGAGCATTATTAATCGCGTCACGTAGATGTGTGAAATGACTGACAGACTAACCGAACCCTCCGGTGGCAGACTTTCAGATCAACTCGTGTGCGTGACGTCACCGGCCCACGTCAGCACCTTGCGGAAATACCGCTGAGAGAGAGCAGCTCGATCGGAACCAGAACTCGAGATGTTTTCATACTCGAATAGAGAGTTTTGCGTTTAATTTAGCGCATTATTAATTTAGCTACGTCACTAGTTGAGTGCCCTTGTTCTCCCATCCGGTGAGCCGGTTCCAGTTGACAGGCGCAACAGAAAAAGAGGGACAAAATGTCCCTGTTCCAGTCAGCGCTCGATTTTCTGGCTGGGCCCGGCGGATCCGGTGGCGCCGCTAGCCGGGATCAGAACGATTTCGTCGGGCAGGTGGTGGAGCTCGGAGAGCTGAAGCTCCGGATCAAACGAGTCATCGCGGAAGGTAAAAGATTCATTCAAAATAGCATTCGGCTAGTCATGCTAACCCGTGTATACATTGCTAAAATGTTTTTACTTTATAACAGCTATTCATTTAAATGCAAAACATCAGTAGTGTGTTATTGTATACATTTATAACCACTGGCTTTCGTGTACATATGTATAATTGTGGTTCTAGAGTAATGACTCAAACTAGCTGGCTAAGTTGTTAGCAAGTCACTTGGCTCTGATACACCTGACATGAATCATATTTCATAGCTATGTTCGTATATTCTTGAGGCATTTAAATACACGTATTGCTTCAATACAGACATTCAGTAGCACAGCTATATAGATATTAAAAGCTAATTTAGTTTTATATTTATAATTTTGAATTGTGTATTTTTACTGAGTTTGATACGTACAGTATCTGTGTGCATCATGCTGTTTACATACCAAAATGTACTCTTTTGGTATAAAAATTATATATACTGTAATATACATACAGTACAGGTTCATTAAAACGTGGCATGAAAACGTTATTAATAAACAGCAATAACGTAGACATGGTAGTGCTTTTGGTACAATACATGTTTTATTGGTGTTTTCATCCCTTTTTAAAGTTCTATTGTTGGGCCATGGCATCACATATTAGTAATGTGCATATATCATACTTGAAATCCTTTGGCTTTTTCTTTAATATGTTTTCATGTTTCATCTGACACATTTTAAGTGTGTTGGAACCTTATTCTAAAACAGCGTTTCCACCATAATATGTAATAATTTGCCGTTTGCAGTTTATTATGCTTACCAAGGCATGTATATAATGAAAAATAAAGAGTAAAAAAAAATAATATTAAAACATTAAATTGTTCTTTTCTTTTTCACTGTATTTTAAAATGTTATTTATTTGTGTGATGCAATGTTGACTTTTCAGCATCATTACTTTAGTATTTGGTTATCCTTCAGAAACCATTTTGTTTGTTTATTTTCTTTTTGCTAATTTATTGTTTGTTTTAAAGTTGATAGCAGTTGTGTTGCTGAATGTTTTTGTAGAAACCATGCGTATTCATAATAAATTATTTATTTTGCAGAATTAAATGTCTATACTTCTACTATGGATCACTGTAGTGCATCCTCGCTCAATAAAAGCTCATTTCTGCCATAGAAAGTTCTCAATAAACTCCCGACCTTCAGTGAGGCTCACTGACTCAGGTGTGTTGACATACAGGCCTCGGTTGAAAACAGAAGTCATTCTGGGTGAACAGCAAAGATTTGCATGTTATAGTGGTTACGGAAAAGTTGAAGTGCTGATCACTTACTAGTATCACCCTCTGCTTTCTGTCATTGTAATGAAGCACTGAATTAAAGCGTCATTAAAATGCTTATTATGATATGCAGTTGAAATCAGAATTATTAGCCCCCCTGAATTATTTGCCCCCCTGTATTTGTTTTTTCCCCAATTTCTGTTTTAACGGAAATATATTTTCAAAACACATTTCTAAACATAATAGTTTTAATAACTCATTTCTAATAACTGATTTATTTTATCTTTGCCATGATAACAGTAAATAATATTTTATTAGATATTTTTCAAGATACTAGTATTTAGCTTAAAGTGAAATTTAGAGGCTCAACTAGGTTAATTAGGCAAGATGGGGTTATTAGGCAAGGCATTGTATAATAATGGCTTGTTCTGTAGGCAATCGGAAACAAATATTGCTTAAGGGATGCTTAATGTTGCTAATATTGCCTAATACTGACCTTAAAATGTTTAAAAAAAAATTAAAACAGATTTTATTCTAGCCGAAATAAAACAAATAAGCCTTTCTCCAGAAGAAAAAAAATTATAGGAAATACTGTGAAACATTTCTTGCTCTGTGAAACACTATTTGGGATTATTTAAAAAAGAAATTCACAGAAGGGCGAATCATTTGGACTTTAATGGTGTATTTGACCCATTATTGTTTGTATAGCAGAATGTTTATTATTATACCACACTCTAAAAAAAATCCATTAAAAAATGGAAAATGTACTGGCAGCTCATGCACAGATTTTTTACTGTAAATTAAAAACAGAAAACTTCAGTTAATTGACAGTGTGTCCACATTATAAAAATATGTGTTTTTGGATGGTTAAACTACTGTAAAAAAACGAAAGATTTTATATTAATTTAAGGGTTTTCTATATTAAAAACGGTTATTTTCTGTGTTTTTAAGTGAATACCAACATTAAAAAAGTGGAAATTTTCTGTGTTTTAATTAGTGTTGTGTCGTTATTGGCATTAACATGCTGCGCTAACGCGAGACTCTTATCGGGTGATAAAAAGAAATATCGCCTTTAATCTATTCTTTAAGTTGGGTTGGGAGCTGGGTCTGTTCTAGGCAAGCTATGATGACTTTCACCTTGATATTTTAGTGCAGTTGTATACCTGACCATTGAGCCGTCTGACAAAAAAGTGCCCTTCTGAATCAAATTAGCAGGATGTCCTTCTGGATCTTTCACTTACTTTGAAGACACTACTGACTACGCATACATAGACATCTGTAATCTAGTTAAATGCCTTAATAGACAATAATATAATTAAGGTGTTAACGTGAAGTGCTTTTAAGAGTTTCCTGTAATTTTGGGTGACTTTAACTGCAGTTCGGCAGTTTAAATTTCGCTCATGAACATTTCATTCATGCCCCCCGTGACAAACTGGAGTATTAGACACAAATAGGGAGTAAGGACTGGTGAGAGTGTTATGGAATTTAATAACGCACGCCAAATGGAAAGAAAAAAACTTCCGCATTCCGCTGTGTGCGTGCGTGCATGCATGCGTGCGTGTGTGTGTGTGAGCGCGGTCGGTCCTTTACTGACAGCCGCGTGTGTGGATCTTGTCTGGAAATATGGCGATAAGTCCTACATGACGGTAATAGTTTAATTGCTGTGTTTACTTCTATAATGTCACTAATATTGGCATACTCCAAGTCTTAATTCCATTTCTGTTTAATTCCGTTATGACTAGGCCCACACAGAATCTGCGTGCGCAGAATTCCGCAGATTTCCGCAGATTTTTAGCCCATCATTAATTCAGTTTGTTTACTTGAGTAAATGTGTGTTTTTAAAATTAAACATATTTCACATATTAAGGTTTTAGTTATGAGACTCCCAAAATAATTCCGCAGAAATCCGCAGATTTTTACCAAAATTCTCCGCAGAAATTGCAAAAAAATGTCCGCAGATTCCGTCTGGCCCTAGTTATGACTTTAGTCAGATTAAGGTAATTTAAAATTGTTGTTTTGAGCTTATGTAGGCCTACGGTTCAAAATTGATGTTTAACTGAATAAACAGTTATTAAACACAAGTACATCGTATTGAACTTTATTTATTTTCATCACCAATTATCATAGTAAAACAGTTTCTTTTGTGATGCATTTTGGAAAGCGGAGATGAGCCCCTGGTCTAATGCGTCACCTGGCTTGAGAAACGCGTTCTCAAAGACTTACTTTTAGTCTTTTTTGGGGAAGCACACATATTCTGAATGCCTTCGGCAGAATTCAAATGAGCCATTTTAATCTAGAATTATTCCAAGATTACAGTGAGATTAATCTAGATAAAAAAATAAATATCTATGCCCACCTATAGTTTCTACAGTAAAAAAAATTGACATATTATGTGTTTTAATGGTAAACCTACTGTAAAAAGGGGCCTTTTTCTGTGTTTTAATAGTATATCTACAGTAAAAAAAATTGACATTCTGTGTTTTAATGGTAAACCTACTGTAAAAAGGGGCCTTTTTTGTGTTTTAATAGTATATCTACAGTAAAAAAATGAACAGATTCTGTGTTTTAATGGTATACCTACCATAAAAAATGTCTACTATTTTACTATTTAAAAAAACTATTTTACTCATTTAATCCTATTCAAGCAGCAAAAAAATGGAAAATGGTAAGGATACACATATACATGTGGGACAATACACTTTATTTATGGTTTCTAGTAAACCAAAATCTTTTTTTTTTCTGTACTGTATGTGTCGAGAAGCAGTAAATAATTTGTTAACTGCACTTACATTGATTAGTATTCAGTTTAATTCAACTCACCTTTATTTCTTTGCTTTTACAATGTAGATTGTGTCAAAGCAGCTTCACATAGAAGATTATAGTAAATTAAAACACAGTCAGTTCAGTTTTCAGAGTTTAAGTTCAGTTCAGTTTAGCTCGGTTCAGTGTGGTGGTTTAATATTCACTACTGAGAGTCCAAACACTGAAGAGCAAATCCATCTATGTAAAAAAAATATTTTATAAATACAAATCATTTGCAATTCCAAATAGCTAGTTATTCACATGTCATAACAGGATTTCTGGACTGTAATGTTTCCCTTTATTGTTAGAAATTGTGTCCACAGTAAAGGCTTACATGTAAAAAAAACAACAGTATTTTTAGTAGATTTTTAGCTTTCTTGCTCTTCTTCTTGCTTTACAGTGTTTTTTTTTGCACATTTTGTTGCATGTTTGTGGTGCGTGTGAATGTCAGTGGACTGTAAGCTGACACTCGAAAGCGTCTTTTGATTTGTGCAGCTTGACTCGGTGCCTCCGCTGGTATTCATTTACCTGTTGCCGTGGTTACGGGCCATTTTGGTTTCTCGAGGACTGTTTCACAAGTGTCCGTAAATACCTGGTATTGTCACTATTGTTGATCTAAACCACACGCTCCTGTTCATGGCTAGTTAACGTGACAAGGTTCACATCGGTTCACTGAACTATAGTTGCAATATTTTGTTCTGCTGTTCATATTAATAAATTATAATTGATTAGTTTTGGGGCAGAAAGAACATAATCCTTGTATAAAATGAAATGGATTTTTTACTATCTTCATACACGCATGTTATTTGAAATCCCTGTTCTTGTATTGCGTGTGTAATGTTTGTTAATCTTTCATTTATATAAACATTAAATGAACCACACTTAAAATCCCTTTAATTGCTTGACAAACATCTCCAAAACACAGCACATTGCTCTCAGTGTTTCAACAGACACTCAGAAATAACCAATGGCAGTTTTTCTTGAGGGCAACACGGTCGCTCAGTGGTTAGCACTGTAACTTCACAACAAGAAGGTCGCTGGTTCGAGTCCCGGCTGGGCCAGTTGTCATTTCCATGTGGAGTTTGCATGTTCTCCCTGTGTTGTACCTCCAGGTGCTCAGGTTTCCCCTACAGTCCAAAGACATGCGCTATAGGTAAATTGGTTGAACTAAATTGACCGTAATGTATGAGTGTGTATGGATGTTTCCCAGTACTGGGTTGCAGCTGGAAGGGCATGGTGACCCCTAATAAATAAAGGGACTAAGCCAATGGAAAATGAATGAATGCATTTTTCTTGCAGAAATCTCGAAGATTGCCTTGAATGTTTAAAATGACCCAGTATAAGCTATTTTGTTCATTTTGTTAAGTAACATTTGTTAGTAGTACACCTACTGTACAGGTCTTTAAGTAAAATGTAGATTTTTGCAGGTGGAAAAAAAACTGCTTATGTTTTTATTTTTATAAGGAAGCCTGCTAAATTGTCAGGTGAATAAGTATTTATTTGTTCTTTGAATTTGTATGTAGACTTTTTTTTTCTAAACATAGCACATGACCTACTGTATGTTTGTGATATGAACACTGAGTAGTTTGAACAGTTGCAACTATAATATACAGCTGAAGTCAAAATTATTTACCCTCCTGTGAAGATTTTCAAATAGTTCCTAAATGATGTTTAATAGAGCAAGGAATTTTTCACAGTATTTCCAATAATATTGTTTCTACTGGAGAAAGTCTTATTTGTTTTATTTTGGCTAGAACAAAAGCAGTTTTAAATTTTTGTAAAGCCATTTTAAGGTCAAAATTATTAACCCCCTTTTCAATTTTTTCCGATTGTCTACAGAACAAACTGTCATTATGCAATGACTTGCCAAATTACCCTAACTTGCCTATTTAACCTAGTTAAGCCTTTAAATGTTACTTTAAGCTGAATGCTAGTATCTTGACAAATATCTAGTAAAATATTATGTGCTGTCATCATAGCAAAGATAAAAGAAATCAGTTATTAGAAGTTAGTTATTAAAACTATTATGTTTAGAAACAGACATTGGTGAAAACAATTTACAGGGCGGCTAATAATTCTGAGTTCAACTGTAAATAGATAAGGCACTTTATTGCTAGACAAGTGTGACATTTTTCCTGTCAAACCGTATCTGTGTTGGCAATGATCAACATTACATACACTTAAGTATTAAAAATTTCAGTTCAAGAAATGGTTCTGCCCAATTGAGCCTGGTTTCTCAAGTTTTTTTTTTTTTTTCACTTTCATCAATTGGTGAAGTTTGTTCCTTGCCACTGTCACCACTGGCTTGCTTGGTTTGGGACTTGTGGAGCTGCGCATCGATGGATTTGTTCTTCAGTTTTTGGACTTTCAGTAGTGAAAATTAAACCTCATTAAACTGAACTAAACTGTACTTCAACTCTGAAAACTGGACCGACACAGTTCAGATAACTAAACTTCTTAGTTTGACACAATCTACTTTGTAAAAGCACTATTAAAAATAAATCAAGATCAGGCTTGTGTGACTGTATTAGCATTTTTAAGTGAATTTGGGCGTAATAATTTAAACATTGTAGCTTAAAGAATAATTGTATATACTTATTGACACAATGAAGACTATACAGTGTTGTTTAACACTTGATTATTTAATATGTGTACCTGAACTCTGTTTGACTTCCCTGAAAAGCACTTTTCATTTTATTTGTACACTGTAAAAAAAAAAATTAGCAGCCTTAAATTTTTTTTAGTTGAATCAAATAAACTTGTGTAGTCATTAAGGTTGGGCGATGTCGACCAATTTGGCATTGTACGATGTCTAACTTGAAACATTGCGATGGACGATGGCATCATTGCCGTAGGCAGCGGTGAATTGATTATTTATGAATAATTAATTATTTCATAACGAATTCATTATTTGTAGCCTACCGTTTCAACTACCTGACCCACATGGTCTTTGTTTTACCCATAACCAAATCATAATTAAATAAATATAAGTTACACACAAATTACCACCTGTCAATCACTTTTTCCGGGGGACTCTGGCATGAATAGGCAGAGTGATCTGTGTTGTTATAATGGCGTCGACAGACTTAGTTGTTAAAAAAGGTGCACAACCAACAGGAACCAACCAACCAACAGTATCTGATGTTTTCGCTAAAATTACTAAGCACATGCGTGAAAGCTAAAAATTAAAGCATTGTACTAATGCTGTAAAAACGTTACCTGATAGATTCAAAAGACAGAAGAGTCGTTAGATAGAGACAAGGTTAATTAAAAATCACATTTAACAACTATAGTGAGACACGATCTAACGGTAAGGTTCAGTTTGAGTTTCAGTCCTTGATAAACGACGTGACCAAGGTTTACTGAAGAGTCAACTCTAGCTCAAAGACTACTGTAGCTCAGACGCGCACATACACTGCAGCGCATGCCTCTGATGTGCGTTTTCAGCGGTATAGTGTGGCAGGAGGGCTTTTCAGAAATGCTAGGTGAAACACCAGTGTGGACTCGTATTGTTTTCGTTCTAAAATGCCATTTTAAAACTAAGACTTATTAGTGTAAACCTACCTAAGTGTGTATTTTTCGCGAGCGAATTGCTGCTGTGACGGGGCGGGGTGGAGGATCGCAATGCCGGCTTAGCATCATAATGTATCGACAATAATGTAATCGATAATGTATAGCATTGTCTATCAACCCAACCCTAGTAGTCATCTAAAATATTAAATTAAACTTTGTTTAATTTAAGAAATTTAGTTGAAACCTGATTATCTTTTTAAAATAAGCAACATAAAATACTTGTTGTCTTTTGTCAGTGCATTTTACAGTGTATATGTTTGCTGCTTTGTATTTAACTATGCTAGTACTTTGTCTTTTATCTTTTATTCAGATACACTCACCTACAAAATCATAGCAAATTCATCTAAAATGATGAATTCTTTACAACTAGTCAAGTGATCTAGTGTAATTGTATTCATATCTCAATACATTTAGCAGAAAAACAAAGCATTGCAATGTCAGATTTTTCCAATATTGTGCAGGTTTATTATTGCACAGCCCTGTTCATCGCTGACTCCTGAGATCAGGGATTCATTAATGTTATGTCATGCCGGAGCTGCAGATTTCTCTCTTTCTTTCCATCTGTTTGTTTGTTGAATAATGACTGCTGAGGGCAGACGTTTCTTTCTGAATGTGTGTGTGTGTGTGCGTGTGCGTGTATTACTCATTAGCTCTGGAAGATTGACTCATTCATGTTATGTTTATAGAGAATTTTGTAACGCTGTAGACTAGAGGCAGTTACTGACTCTAATGTGCTTCTCAAAAAAATTAGGTCTTTCCTTTTTTAAATAGACTGATTCCATCTACTTCTTTTTCTTTTTGTAAATGCTGTCTTGCATCCTGTTTGTGCAATATCCAAAATCAGCACAAACAGAATCAGCCAAAAATGGTACATTAAAGCAGAGGTGGGGGACTCGTCAGACTTGAATGTCCTGTGAAAATAAAATCTATATTTTTAGATGTTAGTAAGAGTATTGTTGGTTTTAAGAATATCTATAAGCTAGTGTGCTCCAAAACAATGACAAAATTCGCATTTAGAAGATAGAAAACTGATATAAACATCTAAAGCTTGCAATTTGTTACGTCCGCCTAAATTCATTCATTCATTTCCTTTTTGGCTTAGTCCCTTTATTAATCTGGGGTCGCCACAGCGGGATGAAACGCCAACTTATCCAGCATATGTTTTACACAGCGGATGCCCTTCCAGCTGCAACCCATCACTGGGAAATGTCCAGACACACCCATTCACACACATACACTACGAACAATTTAGCCTACTCAGTTCATCTATAGCACATGTCTTTGGACTTGTGGGGGAAACCGGAGCACTCGGAGGAAACCGGAAACTCCAACTGACCCAGCTGGGGGTCGAACCAGCGACCTTCTTGCTGTGAGGCTGTGCTACCCACTGCACCACCGTGCTGCTCTCCGTCTTTTTTTTTCTAATACAGTTTCTCATGAAATATTGACCAATCAAATGCTTTCTAGTTTCTAACCAGCCCCCCCTCCTTTAAGACACTTTTCATTTGATGCGCTTGAGCTCAACCACTCTCACTTAGCAGTGCTGTGGTAAAACAAAATGCTATTGGCTGTTTTTTTAAAAGAGGATGAGCTACTCGAGTGGTCCCCAACCTTTTAACACTGTGTACCGGTCAATGCTTGACAATTTTACCGTGTCCCGGGGGGGTGGGGTGCTAGATGACCATCAAATGTTTTCTCAGAGGATGACAAGCTGACAAAATATTGCTGCAACTCTGATACAAGTTTTATTTTGAAGAAAATGATAAAGCGCTGCAGTGATTCTCTGAGATAGCTAGTCTGAAATGTGTATATTCCATAACAAGTATAAAGCTGATCGATCAGTTCTTGTCATGTGACTCACGGTGAGCTCGCAGCATTCTGAAGATGTTTGCACACAGAACAGATGCGATATGTGAACAGCCGCCATCATTTGTGGTTTCATTCACTCATTTGCTAAATTTTGACGCTCAAATAACCAAGATGTAACAGAGAGAATAGTCTTTTTTTCAAAATAAAAGATTTTTCAAAATAAAAGATCGTTCAGACTCAGATAGTAAATAAAGCAGAAATAATTAATGATTTCTTGTTGGGCCAATTGATCCATCGACCAGTAAAGGTCCGCGGCCCAAGGGTTGAGGACCACTGTCCTACCCTGTCTTCATGTTTCAGTTCAAATTATGTCAAACATCGAATACAAATGCACATTTCAAAGCACTTTACGGTAGGGCTGTGCGATTTGGACAAAATATCTAATTGCAATATTATTTTTTTTTTTTTGGGAATTTTTGAAATTTTTGGAGATTTCAATTTGATTTGTGATTTAATTTTGTAGTCAAGTTAATAATTCGATAATCTATATTTTAGCTTCTAACTGCTAAAATGCAGTGAGTGTTAGTTAAAAAAACGAACTTAAAAGATATTAACTTATGTTAGCAAACATCTTTGAAATTGTACTGTGTGTGTGTGTGTGTGTGTGTGTGTGTGTGTGTGTGTGTGTGTGTGTGTGTGTGAG
>CAIGQZ010000427.1:31720123-31730400 GCA_903798205.1 Danio tinwini
ATAATAAATTTGTATTTTAAAAATAAGTATATTTTCATATTTGTTTATTATAAATTTTTATTATTTTTATAAAACTGTAATTTAAAGCTTACAGTTTAAATGCACATTTGTAAATAGTGTGATAAGCAATTTGTCAAAATGGTTTAAAATATATTTTGGTACATCAAAAAGTGTGGTTATGATAACCATCCAACAAGCTAATTCAGTAAAAATTAGTTCTTAAAATGTCACTAAAATGTAATATTTATACCTCATAATTAAATAGAAAATAAGGCAAATAACTGCAAAAATAACCCATTCAAAAAGCTGGCTACAGGCGTGACAGTGTAATGTTAAAAGAATGTTTATGAACTGATAAAGAGAAAGTTTAATAAAGACTTCCGTTTATTTTATCCATCGTGAAAATGAAACGGGTCTCACATACTGTATGAGTATTAATAAAAGATGGAGCACAGGCTGCAGTTTTTCTGACAAACTGTTTCAACCGAAATTGCACATGTTACTCAGAGATCAGGAGAACTGGCAGGCAGGGATCATATACTTTTGCATTTAGTTGTTTATTCTGTATTTAGTTTTAGGGCATATTATTCACAGACTTTATCAGCCTGCTATAACAACAGACTGTGCGTTAAAGCGGGGAAAACACGAGCATTAACGCCATTATCATGAAGGACTTATTCAGTAGCGAACTTGAGTTTGTGTGACTTACACTTTTCGTTGAAAAAAGCTCTGTATGTCCTTTTTTTGCTGCCGCCATCCTCACTTGTGTGTGTCACACACCTCATTCTTGCACAGGAAGTTCACCGGCGCTGTTTTGGTGCTGCTTTTCTGAATGCAGCTACAACCTCTCACATGGCAGCAGGGAAAGGAACTGCCTTTCTAGGTCAATATATCTAGCTTAATATTGACAGCGCAAATTATTATTATTATTATTATTATTATTATTATTTATTTATTTATTTATTTATTTTTTAAATATAATTATTTTATTAAGTGAATTAAATTATTGGTGTGGACATTTCAATTGTTGGTCTCCGTCCTCCGTCCATGCTAAATCGTCACCCCTGCTTTTTAGCAAGACGCTCCTCATATAGCTGTTTGCGTATATATGTCCTGTTTGTTATTGTGGGTGTTCTGCATAGTTCGGTTGCACAATTCTGATTGGGCAGAACGAAAGTGTGTTCACTCGATTTGCTAGTAAGGCTGTCACACACAGATGGCAATCATGCATTTGCTCTGAGCAAGGGAAGTTTAATAATATATATATATGTCATATCGCAGCCTCTTGCGATTAGCTAATCACAACGTTTTAAATTGCGATTCGATTTCGATTAATTGCACAGCCCTACTTCACGGGACCTTTAAGTTGCCAAATTTTGAGATTTGACTCGGACTTGAGTAAAATGACTCTAAATAACTTGTTTTTAGCTACTCCAAAGATAATAAAGCGGCTGTTTTCAAGTTTCTTATTTCAAATGAAGACGTAGTTTGCACGCACAAAGTTTTCCAGGCACGCCTACAGCGCAGAGTTGTAAACATCTTAAAAGTCTCATGAAATTAAAGGGAGTTGTTGTTTTTTTTTAGATGTTAATATCCTTATTCTTAGTTTTTAGGATATCTATAAGCTAGTGCTTACTAAAACAGTTACATTTTTTTTGCTTTTTTTTGTTGCAAGTAGAACATTTGCAACTTTTACAAATTAGTTTTGTTGAAAATAAAACTTCTATTGATCGCAACTACTGTATTATAACCTAAACTTTCAGTTAAATCATTAAAAATATAAATGACTTGCGTTACTCAAACGACTTGACTTGCTTGAGTCTTGCTTGAGAAGGTTAAGACTCGAGACTTACTTGTGACTTATATATGTATATGTGAACAGTATGACAGTATATGTTAACCTAATTATGAAATATGTTTCCTCTCTTTCTAGGTGGATTTGCATTCGTGTATGAAGCCCAGGATTTAGGAAGCAGTAAGGACTATGCGCTCAAGGTATGATGATGTCATCAAACATAAAAATGTGTAAAAGTCCACATAAACCGGAAGCTGCGACCAATTTTTATTTTTTTGTATTGTGACACTGTTCCTATAGAAACGAAATATTAAATGAGAAAACAGTGGGTGTGGCTTTTTCTGCTGTGAGCTGATTGGATGTAGTAAAGTAGGCATTTCATTCAAAAAGATCAGGAAAAGTGTTAGGGGAGAATTATTACAACCAAAGAGTGTAGAATCACCAAGAGATGACAGTCTGTTGCTATTTGGGAAACAGCCACTAGATGTCACGTGGTGGCCATTTTGGAATGAAATTCCAATAGAACAACAGCATGGACAACTTATACTAGACAGAATGAATTAAAATATTGAGTTCAATATAAGTTAAATTATATTACATATTCACACACCCCCATTTTTAAGCAACATTTTAAACTATCTCAATGAAAAGAAATGTTGACAAGACTAAGTTTAATATATTATTTGTTTAACTTATGACAAGAAAGTAAACACAACTTTTTTAGTTTTACTTAAATTAGGGTGATGCAAAAATGAGTATACCCCACATCAAAAACTACTTTATCTAGTAATTTGTATGGCCTCCATGATTTTAATGACAACACCGAGACTTCTAGGCATGAAATAAACAAGTTGGCTTCATTTTGCAACGTTTATTTTTTACATTCTTCAAAAATAACCCCTCTTTTAGAGTTGCTCAAAAAGATGCTCAACTTGATGTCTCTTTAAAATTCCCCATATGTGTTTTATTGGATTCAGATCAGGAGACATATTTATAATAATATAATATATTAACATAGATGTGTATGTGTGTGTATATATGATGAATTTATGTCTCAGAATTCAATAATTTTGGACAAAGTGGCTTTTTACATAGAAGCTTTATTATTCTTTCTTTAACAGACGACACTGGAAAAATACTATATACTATTATAAGATAATACTGCAACAAAAAGTACTGTCAGTCTGTTATCAACATCCCACTGAAAGTCATGTTAATTTAATATGTCAGTATTCATTTATATTATGCCAGTGCATAAACCATTAAATTAAAGTAATGTAAAGTTATTTCACCTTAAAGTGACAGTTTTAAGAAAATAAGTATAGTTAAAATATAAACATTAAGTGTGTAAAATAAACTATTAAAAGTGCTGATGATTGTGATATTGTGTTGTTTTGTCGTCTTTCAAGTTGTATCTCAGCTTTAATGCGCTTTAAATAAATAAGTAAAAAACAAAGCAGCTGCTTGTGATCGTGACGGCAATAAAATCCAATGGACAGTCGATCACTCCCACTCCAAAATGGCGGAATCGCGGGACTGTTGCTGGACGCTGCTGTTGCAATAGAACGTTCTATTGAGTGTCGCCTCTTGGGTTAAGATGAAAACCTGGTTATAGTTTTAGATGCATTTATTTTTAGGTTAAGTTTGAGAAGAAAAGTTTATGACATTTTTCAACAATTTCAGCTATACTGCTGTCAAATACAGAATTTAAAAAAACAAAAAAAAGAGAAATTCTTAATTAAAAAATCTTCCATAATTCAGAAACCACATTTAAATAATAACAGTATTGAATTTAACACATTTTATTAAAGTTCTTTGAACATGAAAATGGTCTAAATTTTGTAAAATTACTCGGACATTTTTCATGTAAACAGTAAGTGTAGGTGAAATGATAAGTACAGTAAGGACTTTCATGGAGCTACATATTATAAATGAATGGTTCTTTAAAAAGTGCTTGAATCAAGGTTATTATAGTTTACGAATATGACAGAAAAAACAAAAACTAGAATTGAAAAAAACATTTTCATTAACTGAAATAAAAATAAAAACTAGAACTAACTGAAACTGTATTGTGTACACACAAAACTAACTAAAATTACAGCAAAAACATTGTTCATTTTTGTCTTTGTAAATGTATTTAATACATACTGTAAGCCATTAAATCTATTTGCTCCGTGCTGCCAGGTGTTTGACCCGTACAGCACCTCAGAGTCTGTATGTAATCCTGATGCCATTGGCCAGATCAAGCCGGTCCTCCTCCAGTCATCCTTGCTGTTGCTCCCGCGACAAAAACAACAGCTGGACATCACAGCAGCACAGTGACAGCATTAAATAAGACCTGAGCAGAAACTTAAAAGTATTGATTTAACACATTTGTGCCCAATAATAGGGTTTTTCTTTAGTATCAGTGATCGCGATCCTGAACAAATCGTTCTTTTTAACTGGATCTTCTAAGTGAACCGGTTGAATTAATTCACCAAATTGAACTGAATCATTTGAAACCATTTGCATCTCCAGTAACATTAAGCACTTATCCACAAAAGAAACATACTTTTTACATGCCTGACACCCCTCTCTGAAATAAACTAATATATATGGAGTTATTAGAACAGTACACTGAGATCAGATTTAAGAAGCGGTGAACCGATAATACTGCGCATGCATGATTTAGCGAACCGAACACAAACAGTACATGACAGCCTGCTGTGACTGAACTAAACTTGAACAAGTGCAGCACTGGTAAACCAAGGGCTTAAATGACAAGATCTGGTGAAACGTATGTTAAGGGAATCATGCTTCAGTTGCTTTACAAAATTCAATTGTAAGAAACTTTTAAGAACATGTTGATGTTTTAACTGACTGAAATTATGATTGCTGACTACATATTTTTTATATGTTGAGTCCAAACTTGGGAAGAGGGTCACAAAAGATCCGGTTTGCATTAAAGATCCGAACTTCTCATCACTACTGTTTATCTAACCTCAGAAGCAGCCTTGCACACATATTGTATTTAAGGTTGCTCTCTTGTGGGCTGTTGTATTTGAATGTGAGAATGGGTAGATGGTAGTGTTCTTGTGTCAAAAAAGTAGCCTATTTTTAGTTGAGCTTTTATTATACAATTTTTATTCTCATTATTTTGAATCGTGCACCTAACAAATATCATAATTTACAAAAAACGATAAACAGAAAACTAAAACTAATACTAAATTAAAACTAAGCTATTTCAAAAAACTAATAAAAACTAGTAAATCTGATAAAACTAATTTGAAAACAAAAAGTCAAAACTAAAACTAATGAAAACTCCAAAACTATTATAACCTTGGCTTAAATCTGGTGTCCATGAAAGAGTAGAAACCCTGTTTTAATTAAAGTTTTAGCCCATTTTGTCTTAATTGTTTTTGTTTTAATTTGTTTGTTTATTTATTTGTGTGCAGAGGCTTCTCTCCAACGAAGAGGAAAAGAACAAGGCCATCATTCAGGAAGTCTGCTTCATGGTAATCATTACAAGCCTTTAACAAGTTAACTGCATTATTACACAAGGTTCTTTATGCCTAGTTAAGCAAAAATGCTGGGCGAACCATCTCTTTTCTGCTGAGCATCATTTCTCTCCTGCTAGTTTGTAAATCAAGTATAAGCATTGCTCTACCTTGTGTAAACCTTTGTAAAAACTCTAAGGTGCCTGATCCACTTCTCCATGTTCTCTGCGCAGAAAAAGCTGTCTGGTCATCCTAATGTTGTGCAGTTCTGCTCCGCTGCGTCCATCAGTAAAGAAGAGTCCGACACGGGCCAGGCCGAGTTCCTCATCCTCACGGAGCTCTGTAGAGGTACATACAACAACATCACTTATAAAAAGTTTTTTTTATTTTAGTATTTCAAAATAGACTTTGCAGCATCAGCTCTTTTCTTGCAGAGTCTGAAATGATCAGTTCAGTAATCCAGTCCCTCTAAACCCCGCCTCCTCTATTCTGATTGGTTTGTTGCTTACAATGCATACTAGAAATGAAATGCCCACTACCATATCTATATTTCAGCCCCTTACCTCTCTCAATTCAAATTCTTAAAGAGCCCCTATTATGGGTTTTCGAAAATTATCTTCCATGTTGTGTATAACACAGCTCTCCAAGTGAAGAGAAATATCCAGCTAAGGCTTAAATCTGAAAGTGCGCCATGTTTAAAACTATTGACTCATCTACAAATGAGTCGACTCATCATGTTTCAAATTTTCAGCTGTGCCGGCAGATACAGAACTTAAGCCCTGCCTATTTGTTGCACGCGCAAACCCGGGATAATTGAAACCCATCCCCGCCCACAAACACAGTAGCAAAGAAGAAGAACACTGTAGCAGACGCTGATTGAATTATGTCGCAAAGATGTTGTGCTCAGCTGGATATTATTGGAAATGTAAGGGAGAAAATAAATTTTATTTTCCCTACCCAAAGAGGAAACTGTAAAGAGTCAGTGGTTGAGGTTTATTTTTGCAAAAATACCTCAGCATTATAACCCCAGCCTTGTGCTGTGTTCCTGTCATTTTTCTGACGAGTGCCTCAGCAATCTACACGCTTACAACAGGGAATTTGTCGGCCGTTTGTTAAAGGAAGCATCAGAAAAGACTATTGATGTATAGGACTTAAAATGGTTGCCTCCTTGTTTGCTCTAGCTTGCTAATAATGTGTTAAATTGTGTTTTGTTACTTGTAACCGCTTGTACTGTATCTGGTTAACTCTTTATAATCTCATATCACGTCTAATACCACGTTAAAAACACGACGCGTGCTGCTTTATTTACGAATTTAAATGCGTTTGTGAGCTCTCGTTCCACTACTATTTGTTGTTGCTATAGCCACCATCAGCTGTTCCTACACGCATGCAGTGACCAAGTTTTAAAAAAGTTAATGCACAAAATAGTGCAGTTATACTGAATGTGTGTCATGGTTAAGAATAGAGCAATATGCTGGTGTTTAACTACACTGCTTTAATGCACTCCTGCATTGGGCTCACACACACACCTGCAACATTTTTCCCTGAAAATGCAACCCAGGGGTTTCACAGACCATACCAAAATGCTGAGGACTGGTGAGGGGGGGATAGTTGAAATTCTGGAAGTTTTCCGGGAGAAATAACAAAATGGGAGGGTGGTGAGAGATGGGTCTGAAATACAGGAGACTCCCGGGAAAAAAGTAAGTGTTGGCAGATATGCTTACACAAACTCTGCACTCTGACTACTTCAGTATTGTTGAATAGTTGTGGTGGGCATTTCGTCTCGCGCTGAATGCTGTGAACCAATCGCAGCAGACTGTCATCTGTCCAATCAGTGCAGATTAGCATTGCGCTGAGTTTGGAAACAAATGAGTTGCTCAACTAACCATATGGGACCCTTTTTAATGTATAATAGGGGCTCTTTAATACTGGTTGATAGTGTTGGGGAAAGTTACTTTGAAAAGTAGTGCATTACAATTTTAAGTTACTTCCCAAAAAAGTAACTAGTTGCATTACTCAGTTACTTTTTATGGTAAGTAATGCGTTTGTTACTTTTTCTTAGCTCTCTGAGGCTTGATTTCTTTCAGAACTTGCATGTTTTTTTGTTGTTTGTTTTTTAAATAGAGGAGCTCTGCAATACAACAAAACAACACACTGTATAACCTTCATTTACCTATTAAAAAACACATCAAAAATAATTATTTAGCGTTTGAGGACTGACCCCAGAGCTGTACAAGCAGTATATACCTATCACTGAAAGTTTAAAGCAATCTGTTTGCTACTTTTGTATTTTGTCTTATTAGTAAAGTAAAATCACTGTCCATTAAGACTATAATACCCTTTTCTGTTTTTTGTTGATGCGCTCAAAATAATGAGAATACTTCATCATGCAAATGTAAGGCTCTGCCATCTTCATTTCTGTCTCTTCCCACAGGGAGCAAATTCTCTCATTGAGTGCAGGATTCAATGGGACTACATTTTTTTAAATTCAGCAATTAAATTTTTGAAAGCTAATTAAACAAACTAAAAAGTAACATGCATTACATCTTTTAAAAAAGTAGCTCAATAATTATAATTTTTTTAAGTAATCCATTACTTGTTACTTATACAAGTAATATTACGTAACTTGTGTTACTAGTGATGCAGTTTTACCAACACTGCTAATACATTGCTGTAAAATTACCAGAATGACATTACCAGGAAGTTACAAAAAGGTGCTGTTTACACAGGCAACAACGTTCCATTTCGAAATACTGATAAATTCTGCCATTATTTATGCAGAGTTTAGACTGCACAATTTTCAGAAGTAGTCATAGATGTTTTCACACTGCATGACTATCTGGGGTAGCATTCCGTCGATGCTGTGTTTACACTGCATGATGGATCAACGACAGGGTTTCAAACTGCATGACTTTACAATACGAAGAATCGCCGACAACTTTGTACAAACTACTTCTCACAACCAAACACAAGTGTGTCAGCTTTCCACTTTCCGCTATTGTTGGTAAAGCAAGCAAGTTTTGCACGTGTAAAAGTCAGAGTTCGTAGGCAAAATAGATGGAAATAAAGACGTCCTAATTTTTCCAATCAACAGAATTCCTTTATCAATATTCCTTCATCTACACTGCAAAAAATGCTTTTCTCACTTAGATTTTTTTGTCTTGTTTCTAGTCCAAATATCTAAAAATTCTTATTTTAAGAAAGATTTTCTTGCTAAGCAAAACATAATGTCTTGTTTTCAGAAATAATATGCCAATATTAAGTCAGTTTGTCCTTAAAATAAGCAAAATAATCTGCCAATGGAGTAAGCAAAATAATCTTGTTTTTCCTTTTGATATAAGATTATTTTGCTTACCTCATTGGCAGATTATTTTGCTTGTTTTAAGAAAAAACTTCAATTTGCCATATTATTTCTTAAAACAAGACAACATATTTTGCTTGTCTAGAAGTAATCAAAGCATTTTTGCAGTCTATATTGCACACTGCTCTCTTGTATGTATGTTACATTACCTTACGGTCAAAAACTGTGTGCTTCCTACAAACGCTCTACCTCAATGCAGTGAAGCCACAATTATATGGTATCGTACTGACAGCTTGTGGCTAACTGCCACTATACAATGTATTGCTCCAACAACACGCGAGAAGTGACTGGGAAAAAACGCGAGGTCACGTAGTGTATGTTTTATTATTAACTACATAATGAGAAAGAAGCCTTTAGTGGGGTAAAAATTTATTTATTTTGCTTACCTGGCCTTTGAAGGGAATTAGCAATTTCTCCTCAACCTTTTTTCTTTTTGGACCCGGTTGTGGTATTGCTCAGATGACATGTCAAATAGACATGGGTGATCCTGACAAATTTTCACTAGTTTTTCCTCTATTTCTTGAGTCCAAATGACTGAAAATGAGCGCTTTAAACTTCTCCCCCAACCTCCTGCCGGCCTGGAGATGCCCACACTAGTGGATGCTGCTCTCTCAATGGCTGTAGGTAATCACCGATGTTATTTTCAATCAGAACACATTTCACACTGCATGATTTGAATCGCAGACGGCTCCAGAGATTTAGTATGCCAAATATCTCACTGGATCTCACGCGATTCTCTCAGATGGCGTATTTGATAGGTTACACTGTGTGATTGGTACTCACATGAACGAGCACAGTTTACCTGTGATTTCAGGAATTTGTAGATGATTTCTCAAAACCTGTCTGTGAATCAAAATTGGGGTTAAAATCATGCAATCAGATCTCGGCATGACTAGAAATGGTCTTTAACGGCTATGATTGTATTACATAAACATCAAGAGGGTCAGTCTTTTTTTGTTATTCGTTTCATTTTTATTTTGTTCATGAAGCAGCTTTTGTCTCAGAGACAAATCAAAATATTGAACTATAGGAGAAAAAATATTATTGCTAGATCCAAAAGCAGAAGTGCTACCTGCAGATAAAATGTAGTTATGTTTACACATATGGCGATGAACTTGGGAAATTCTGCAGATACATGAAAAAGTGTTTGAACAAATTAATGAGGAGATGAGGCTTTTAGAGGCGTGAGACTCTTTTTGGGAGTGTAGACATACAGTTCTGGAGCTAATAATACTGAATCACTAAGATGATGGACTTTGGCTGAGGGATTAAAAAAAAGACTAAAACAACATTTTACAATGTGGTTGCTGCACTAGTTTGTCCATTCATTTACATTTTTATTTTTGTCTAAAGCGGCAATACACATAAGAAGTGCTAATCATACAAAGGAACTGTCTGTGCTAAGAGAATTAAGTGCTAGAGTAAGGAGGGAGAGTTTTTTGTGTTGCTTTTTTGAAAGAGAGAGTATTATTAGTATGTTTCTGGTATGGAGTAATATATTGTCAGTATGAATTGGTATGTTGTTAGTATGTCCAATGTAAAGTCAATGGAGTTTTTTTTTTTTTTTTTTTTTTTTTTTACAATGGAAGTCTATAGGACAGTTGAAAAATCTTTTTTTATACTACTACTACTATCTATTGTGTGT